>JACEIK010000403.1:343876-414394 GCA_018107945.1 Datura stramonium | reverse complement strand
ACTTTGACAGAAGCAACATCTTTAGTTCTTAATCTGCGGATCTGCTGGTCTAGTATGGCTACTGGAACTTCTTCATAGGCCAACTCCTCTGTAACCTGAAAATCTTGGACTGGGATAATTCTAGAGGGATCTCTTATGCACTTTCTCAACATTGATACATAGAAAACTGGATGGACAGATTCTAACTCTGGAGGTAAGCTAACTCATATGCCACTTGGCCTATTCTTCGGCGAATCTAATAAGGCCAAACAAACCTCGACTAAGCTTGCCTTTCTTGCCAAATCTCATTACAACCTTCATCGGAGAAACTTTAAGAAACACCCAATCACCCACATTAAATTCCAAGTTTCTGCACTGCACGTCGGCATAGGATTTCTGGCGGCTCTGAGCAGTCAGTAAACATTCTCTAATAAGCTTTACTTTTTTCTCTGACTGATGAATGATATCTGGCTCAATCAATGCTGATTCTCCTACCTCAAACCAACCAACTGGAGATCAGCACTTTCGCCCATATAATGCCTCATAAGGCGCCATCTGAATAGTTGAATGGTAACTGTTATTATAGGACAACTCAATGAGTGGTAGATGTTCATCCCAGCTACCTCCGAAATCCAACACACATGCTCGCAACATATCCTCGAGCGTTTGAATGGTGCGTTCTGCCTGCCCATCTGTCTGAGGATGANTTCAGAAGTCCAGAAGGGAGAAGTATTCACTTTATGGCTAGGAGCACATTGACACTAGTTTGGAGCAATTCTACTTACCTTAGTCCGGTAGCTCGACGATCTGTCGTCCGAATTTCGCGAAACAAAATCCATAGGAATGCTCCCTGCTGCTAAATACCTCGGCACCTGAGGTTGATTTGGATTTGGACTACGTTTGGCAGCGTAATCGAACGATAATTTAGTATCTCCTTCGTTCTCTCTTTGTCCTCACGCAAATTTTCTGGAAATTTAAAGGATAAAATGATTTAAAACCGAAGTGGGGCTTTATATACTTGGGCATGAACAAGCCCAACGTGTCACGGAGCCAACGCGGTGGCCCCGCCTCCGTGACACGGTGCCATCGCGGAGGGGCTCTGCCCCGGCTCCTTCCGTGATGGTCCGACAAGTTTCACGTCCGATCTTTTCCCGGGCCTTTTTCTAGCACGTATGGCTTTCAAATATGCTTAAACAACACGCGAATAGGCCATCTAGGTGCCGGGAATCTTACGGGGTGTAACATTCTCCCCCCTCCCCCCCTTAAGGACATTCCTCGAATGAAAACTGCTATCTAGAGGACTAGTCAACTAGCTCAACTTATTCTTTAGGAAAATTTTGGCAGAGTTTCCCCTATAATATGGACTATCCCAAAAACCTGAAACACAGAAAAGTCCAATACAGGTACTCCACACAATACTATAGGATTCATGTCATAGCTAAACATCAATCTTTTCCATTTATACAAATACAACTATAAGCTATTTGCATAGGTAACAATACTAACATACTGTCGCCTGACTAGGCTTGGAAAAATTGAGGATATCTAGCTTTCATATCTTCCTCCGCCTCCCACGTCATCTCCTCTCGGTTCTGTTACGCCACAATGCTTTGGCGGACGCAATATCTTTGGTTCTCGTCTGCGAATGCATGCATGAATAGCTCTTTGGAACCTCTTCGTAGGCCGACTCATACGTAACTTACGGATATCTGGGTGGGACTACTGCGGACGAGTCTCCTATGCATTTCCTCGGCATGGAATCTCATGAAAGACCGGATGAACGGATTCACCAACTCTGGAGGCAAGATCAACTCATATGCCACTCGGCCTATCTTTTCAGCAGGCTCACATTAAGGCCGGCAGAACCTTGAAGTGAGCTTACCCTTCTTGCAGAATCTCTGTCACCCGCTTTCATCGGTGATACTTTCAAAGATACCAGTCATTCACATCAATTCGAGGGTTTTACGGCACATGCATATGATTTAAGTGGCTACGTGCGTCGGTAGGCGTTCTACGATAAGCTTTACCTTCTCCTCTGGCTTTCTTGAACAATGTAAGGCCCAATCAACGCCGATTCCCTATTTCAAACCAGCCAATCGACGATCTACATTTTCATAGTATAATGCCTCGAAGGCGCCATCTGGATAGGCTTGAGTGATAGCTATTATTACAAGCAAACTTGATTAGAGGCAAATGCTCATCCCAGGATTTACCATAAAATACAGCACACACGCATTAGCATGTCCTCGAGCGTGAATGGTGCGTTCGGCTTTGTCCATCTCTGTCTCGAGGGTGGAATGGTATTGTATTATTCTGCGTGGGCCTCTGAAGCAGCCGCCAAAATCTAGCCGTAAGCTGTGCTCCTCTTATCTGCAAAATAATGAATCTTGGCACTCCGTGCAATCGGCTATTTCTCGAGATATACAATTCGGCATACTCTTGATGAGAAACAGTTTCTCTTTGACGGGAAATGAGCTGATTTTGTCAATCGTCTACTATCACCCATATAGAATCATCTATGCAGTACGGGGGTAATCCTTGCAAAATCCATATTCCACTGCTTCCCATTTCCGAGAGAGGCACTGACTATGTCTGATTTAACCCGCTTGGTTTACGGTGTTACTTGCTTTCTTTGTTGGCGGTTAGGACCTTTGGGCTACAAATTCGGCAATTTCTCTTTTCATGCACGGCCGCATTAGTTCTCTTTGATATCATGGTACATTTTCGTCGCGCCCGAGGTGGAGAGAATAGCAGGCATAATGTACCTCGTTCATAATCTCACGCGGAACCACAGAGCATGCGAACACAGAGGCGGCCTTTGCTTGACACTCCATCCTCTGTTACACAGGAAATCAGGCACTTTCCACTGCCGGAATATTTTCTTAGTGGATCAAGTCGGGATCTTCATATTGCCGTTCTTTCACTTCCACAACTAATGATGACACGGTGTTAAGTGCTGCTCTGTTGTCCTCACATTTACTGCTACGAGCGGCTAGGCTAGTAACTAATGTATCTCCACACGATCATTCCTGTTGGTACCGTACGCCAAACTTCCCATGGACTTATTTGAGAGCATGCGCTACAACATTGGCTCTTCCGAATGGTACAAAATATCCACGTCATAATCTTGCAGCAGCTCAACTAGCGCGGCGGCAAAGGGTTCAACTCCCTGCAGGTGAAGATATCTTGAGCTCTTGTGATCGTGAAAATATTCACATGGGCGTCATACAAGTAATGTCTCACATCTTTAAGGCATGGATCCTTTGCGGCTAACTCCAGTCGTGGGTAGGGTAATTCTTTTCGTGTTTCCTCCAGTTTGTCTGGAAGCATATGCAATCACCTTACCGTGCTGCATCAACTCACAGCAACCCAACGCTGATGGTCGCAATACAGAATAACCTTCTGTACCTTCCGGCAATGCTAGCCTTGGGGCGGAGAGTTGTCATCTTTCGGTTCCTAGAAGCTCTGCTTTCGCATGCCTCTGTCCCTTTGAAACTTTCTTTGTTTTCGTCGGTTTGGTCAGAGGAATTAACAGCATAGTGGAGAACCCTTCAACAAACTCCTGTAATAGCTAGCTAATCCCGAGAAAATTGCGGACTTCGGTCGGAGTGGTAGGCCTAGCCATGTTTTAGTACTTCTATTTTCGCGTGTCAACACAATATGCAATATCGGACACAATAGGCCCCAAGAAGGCTACTGAGTTAAGCCGGAATTCACACTTGGAGAACTTAGCATATAGCGGCGGTCCCCGAGAATGCACGGAGCAAGCGTCCGTAAACCCAGGCACAGTGATACGCGGAGCGAGAATACACAGGAATATCATCGATAAACACTATCACGAATAGGTCCAGGTATGGTTTGAAAATACTATTCTTCAGGTCCATAAATATTGTTGGGGCATTTGTTCCCAAAGGATATAACTAGAAATTCAAAGTGTCATATCGGGTCTGACAGCCGTTTGGGAATGTCTCTTTCACGTGCCACTCGAACTTTGATGATATCCGGACTGCAGGTCAATCTTAGAGAAATGTCTGGCTCCCTGCATGGCGATCAAATAAATCATCTATTTGAAGCGGGTACTTGTTCTTTCTTGTAACTTTATTCAATTGCCGATAAATCTATACACATACGAAGCTGACCATCTTTCTTTCTTACAAATAGAGCGCGCACCCCATGGTGAAGCACTCGGCCTGATAAGAGCCTTTATCTAGAAAATCTTTCAGCTGTGGCTAACTCTCTAAGTTCTGGGAGCCATACGATAAGGAGGAATTGATATAGGTGCAGTGCACAGTAGCAAATCAATAGCAAAATCTATTTCCCTTTGCAGGGGAATACCAGGGAAACTCATACGGAAACACATCGGGGGTCGTTCACCACGGAACATACTGGAGTGTCAGACTCTGCGAACATCCTGAAGCCCTGACTAGGTGGTAAATACTTCCCTTAGTTATCAATTTCCTCGCTTTGACTTGGAAATAAACCACAGCACAGGCGTAGGCTGCTACCTTTCCACTCCCGCCTTGCCTCTCTGGAAAGTGGAATCGGACCGTCTTGGTCCAACATTCTACATTGGCATAACCTGGCACTAGCAATCCATACCCATTATGGCATCGAAGTCTATCATTTCTAGCTCTACCAGGATCTGCATAGTCGGCGATCGGCAACCTCTACTTTGTACACCCTCGTGGGATTACGCTAGCTACAATAGAGTCACCGGCGGGTGTGGACAACAAAAGGGCTGTTGTAATAACTCTGGTGCGATATTGAACTTTCGTGCCACAAATGGGGTAATATATGATAGAGTGGATCTTGGATCCAATCGTGCTGTAGCGAGGGCATGAGCAGGGTAGTCATCGTGCACATTACTACGTGCGGAGACGCCTGCGAGTCATGTCTCCTAGTAGTACATAAGTACGGTTTGAGCTTGTACCTGGCCGGAGGCTCTGATCTACCCGGCCTCACCTTTATTGAGCTGAGGGCCTATGCCTGCCCAGAGGCTCTTGGAGCCTCGTGGCCGCGGATCCTGTCTGGCCATCTCACGCCCTCCTGCCTGCGAGTAGGACAATCTTTCATCAATGCCCCTCCTGCCCGCCAAATATAACACCTAGAGGAGCCATATCTACCAAGCTCAGGAATTGTGTGGTTGGTTGCAATAAGAGGCGGGGAGTAAGTGTGAATCTGCTCTGCTCTCCTTCTCTGCGGCGGGAATCTCTTTTGTTCTAGAAGCGCTGCGAGGGCTCGGCGCCCTCGACGAGCAGATCTACCTCGCTGCTGTGGTTGTGGTGGAGGTGGGGTCTAGGGAAGTGCAATCGATAGTCGTGGCTGGGTCCTCTCACGAACACTCCCTTTGCATATCATACGATCGACTGTGGCTTATTTATTGCATTCGTCTGTCTACATAGTTGCGTCTAAGGCCCTCAATGGTCTGAGCAAAGGCCTGTACTCGGGCAATAACCATATCCTCTGTAATGTAGTCATCATGCATGCCTCGGTATATTCGGGTTCGGACCCATAATAAATCGTGAACTCTAAAGCTGACATAGTATCAGCAAATCTTTGGAGCATAGTAGGCTAAGGAGTCAGCGCAAAGCATACTTGCGTACGCTCCTCACCTGCTCCAAATGCAAAACTGATCCATCAGGACTGCCCCGGATCTCTCGTGGCAAGTAACGGTCCGGGAAGGCCTCGGAGAAAATTTGGTCAGTCGGAGGGTAACATCTCTCCCCTCGGGACCTTTCCCAACTCGTACCATAGTACGGCTATGTCCTGTCGAAACATTGCCAGTTCAAGCGATTCTAAAAGGGTCACATGCATAACCCGGAAAATTCTCTACATCTGATCTAGAGTCTGAGGTCCTCTGCACGTCTGACCATGTGTGAGCGCTGGGGGACCCGGTGCCAAAAACTCCACGACCTTGGGGCTTTTTGTCCCTACGAAGGTTCTGCTACTGGTGGCCTTATTTGTATTTGTGTAATACATCATCTACATGCCAAAAAATAACCACCGCGCTCTGAGGAACTTCCTGGTACGATGGCAAGGTATAGGAGCTATCGGGGCGGTGTAGTGCTTGCTCCTGATATGAGGGGCTAGCTGAGAGGGCTCACGTGAAGCCTCTATATCGCCCTCCAATCGGCGACCGATGGCGAGGCATCCTGTTTGGTGCCTTCTCTCTTTCTTTGTGTCTGTCTTACCACGTGGCGAAGTGTCTGATGCTGCCATTCTTATACGTAGACCAACCCTATCTGTACCGCTCCTTATAGCACGGCGAGGCGAGAAGAAGAGTAACCATCCTATCATGCCTCGCAGCCTCCTGCCTATAGTATGTGGTGCACAACACATCCACGGACAAGACTCTACTTAGCACGGCTTGCGAACTCCACAGAGACACGACTGCTCGATGCAAGTTTGTCACGCCCCGCCACAGGGTATGGCGGCACACAGTGCCTTAGTAGGACACAATTTCCTTGGCCCCGGAGTGGGCCCTAGGCACATCGGTGCACAGCCTTGCTCTAACTTAGGTTTCTGGAAATGAAGGGTTATGCGGCGTAAGCAAGCCTCATTAGCTTGGGCCAATAGCCACCGATTACTGTAATAGCGACTAACTAGAAACATATAAAAGCAAGGGAACCTATGCGGGCCGACAAGGCCACCATGCTGTCTAGTCATCGAAACTCAACAAAGAATCTTGAATAGCTCACGTGACCGGCAAGGTCCCACCACTACTATCAAACTATGGCCCCACACGACCAACATAGAACAGAAATACTAAACGGCTATAACTTGAGCGCCACGGCTACGCACGGCCAGCTCAGGCGGCCACGGGGAGATAAATACATGCAATGCAAGCCTCTATGAGTAATAATAGAAATGATCGGGACGGGGCCCCCGACCTGCCCATCTTGCACAACAAAAGGAAAAGAGATACACCTCTAGAAATCAAGCTCCGGATGACGGGAGGGCGTGACTCTATAAGTGGTTGGAATCACGGATCGCCTCATCGTCTATGAGTACTGCGGGCAAGTAATCTGACGCCCGGGTATCGGTACCAGTGCGAGTATGCCAAGCAGCGAAAGCTGGCCAGACCTGGCGAATATAGATAACATAACTAGCAATTCTATATAGCGGAGATAGCGAGATGCGAAAGAAGGCGATATGAGGTGAATCAAGCTTTATTATTGCTGATAGGGCAGAAGTGTACTGTGAAGCGCGGCGACCTCTTTGTCTATTAACTAGTATATAGAACATAAATAGATATACAAGTAGCAATCAAGAGCCAATACCAACCCCCATAAGCCGGATGGTGCCAAGCAAACAAACAATCTACTATATACCCCTACCCAGGGTCAAAACCAATAAAAAATAAGTCCTCACTCATCTGCAAACTAGGAGAACCTCTGCTTGGAAGCCCCACAGGTCTCCGGCTCAAGACCACATAGCCTCCAATATAAATATCCGCGTCTGAGTCCGGAAGACTCCTATCTTTGTCATCTATGCTTGGCTGTATCTATTCACACAGGCGCTTGCGCTCCACGCGGAGACTATACGCTCTTTGTAGTGCTGATCGGTGATATGGGAAAGCTTCATCCCATCTTCGTCCAAGCGGACGGCATGCTACTCTTTGGAGTGACGTAAGCCCACCCGCTCAGTGGGCGACGTTGCGCCCGGGCGGCGAGGGCGGTCTCTCAATAAGATGCCCTCACACAACATCAAGTCTCACCAAACAAATAGCACATATAAATAGCAAGCATGTTTAAGCTGAAAAATACTATCTTAAATCTAATTCCTTGATACGATCTCGTTCTATGTTATGCGATTCTTTACTGTTTATGCTAGTGCAGTAATCTTTATCTAACTATATGGCTAATCTGGCAAAGATGCTATACGTACGAATATGGCTAATCATGGCCAAGATATCATGTACGAATGGCTGATGCCTTAGCCAAAATCTTGTCTGTCTATCGATTTTACGCTACTAACTTTAATAGAAAATCTATATCTTTTTATTCTAACAACATAGCACTAATCATACAATAGGCTATCTTGAATCTGGGATGCCTTGCTCGCCCTTTGGCGCATGCTTTACTAATTTTCGGAGGGCGTACGATACGGCAACGCAAGTAGTTACTGAACTTACTCAATACTCAACATTCAACTCCGAGAACTCAATTACGGAGTTTACTATGATTTACAAGGCTAAAGCTACTAACTTGCCGAAGAAACTACTTTACATACCTTAACCTCGAGTTATCCATTTGTGGGATGAGCTCGGTCGATTACTCCAGCTATTTCATAGTTTGCATTCATGTACACGTCAATTAGTACTAAATACATCACTATTCTAAAAAAGGAGCAACGTCACTTTCGATATAATTATATTCTAAACATGGCTTATCAAAGACGGTCAAAAACTTGCTATTTTCGAAGTCCCGGAAGGTTGAAGTATTCACTTTACGGCTAGGAGCACATTGACACAAGTTTCGAGCAATTCTACTTACCTTGGTCAGTAGCTCGTTGATTTGTCGGCCGAATTTTGAAAATAAAATCCGTAGGAATTCTCCTATTTGCTAAATACCTCGGTACACGAGGTTGATTTGGTTGGACTACGTTTGGCCAATGTCGAGCGATAATTTAATATCTCCTTCGCTCTCTCTGTCCTCGCAAAATTTTCTGGGATTTAAAGGATAAAATGATTTAAAACCGAAATTGAGGTTTTATACTTGGGCCTGGACAGGCCCAACGTGTCACTTGAGCCAACGCGGTGGCCACAGCCTCCGTGACACGGAATTGCCATCGCAGGCTGCGCCGGCTCATCGCGATGGTCCGGCCGTTTCACGTCCGATCTTTTCGGGCCTTTGTCACAGCACGTATGGCTTTCAAATATGCTTAACCAAGGCGCGAATAGGCCATCTAGGTCGCAGGAATCTTACGGTGTGTAACAACGGCCTTTACATCAAGCACTTCATCCTCAGTTACACGAAAATCTGGCACTTTCCTTGTTGAACTCGTAACACAGGTGAACCATCATCGGGATCTTCCTTATTGTCGTTCCTTTACCTCCACAACTAATGATGACACGGCTGTGTTCGAATTGCCACTCTTATTGTCCTCTATTCTGCTACACGAACGGCTAAGGCTAATTGGTGTATTTCCCTAGCCATCTCCTCTTCTTCCGGTCTACAAGTACGCCAAACTCCCAATAGATTCTGGTGAGGGCATGCTGCTACTATGTTGGCCTTTGCCGGATGATATAGAATGTTTACATCATAATCTTTCAATAACTCCACCGACGTATTGCTGCAAATTCAACTCCCTCGAGTGAATATATCTTTTGTTGGCTCTTATGGTCGGTGAAAATATCCACATGGACGCCATACAATTAAAGTCTCCATATCTTTAGGTGTAGATTACCGCGGCTAGTTCCAGGGTCATGGGTATGATAATTCTTTTCGTGTTTCCTCGGTTATGCAGGAAGCATAAGCAATTACTTTATCATGTTGCATCAACACGCATCCTAACCCAACACCCAATGCGACACAATACATTGAATAACCCCCTGTACCTTCTAGCAATGCTAACACAGGGCGGAGGTTAATCTGTATTTCAATTCACTGGAAACTCTTGCTCACATGCCTCTTGTCCCTTTGAAACTTTCTTGCTTTACGCATCGGCTTAGTCATAGGTGCTAAGCTATGGTGGAGAATCCTTCAACAAATCTTCTATAATTTATCACGCTAATCCCATTGCGGACTTCAGTCGGAGTGGTAGGTTCTGGGCCATGTTTTGACTACTTCTATTTTATGCGTGTCTACCTATACCGGCATCAAACACAATATGCCCAAGAAAGCTACTAAGTTCGGCCGGAATTCACGTTTGGAGAGCGTGGCATACAGCGCGGTCACGAGAATCGGAAACGCATCCGTAGCTGATCTGTGTAGTCCACACTCTGAGCGAGAATACACCAGAATATCATCAATGAATACTATCACGAACATGTCGGTATGGTGAAGATACTATTCATCGAGGTCCATAAATGCTGGCTGGGGCATTCGTCGGCCCAAAAGACATGACTAGGAACTCAAAGGCTAGTATACGGTCTGAAGGCTATCTTGGAATATCTCTTTCACAGACTCGAACCTGGTGTTATCGAACCGTAAGTCAATCATGGAGAAATATCTGTCCCCATGTAAATGGTCAAACAAATTATCAATTGCAGGAAGCGGATACTTATTCTTAAGCTGTAACCTTATTCAATTGTGAGTAATCTATATACACATGCGGAGCGAACCATCCCTTGCTTTCTCACAAATAGAACTGGCGCACCCCGAGGTGAAGTACTCGGCCTGGTAAAACCCTTATCTTACAAATCTTTCAGCTGCCCCTTTAACTCTGAGTTCGAGCAGGAGCAATACGATATGGAGGAATTGATATGGGCTGAGTGCTTGGTAGTAAATCGATTGTAAAATCTATTTCTCTTTTTGAAGGCTCTTTAGATAGCTCATCTAGAAATACGTCAGAAATTCATTAACGCTGGAACAGGCTGGAGAGGTCGGAGGATCTACCCCAGCATCACGGACTCGACTAGAGTGACAAATGCATCCTTGAAACATCCAACTTCCTCGCACGAAGGTAGTAAATAAACCTACCTTTTAGGCGTAGAGCGTAACTGCCCTTCCACTCTCATCTCCCCTTTGAAAGTGGAATCGGACCATCTTGGTCAACATTCTACGTTGGCATAGCATGGCACCAACCAATCCATACCCATAATTGCATCGAAATCAATCATCTCTAGTTCTACCGGATCTACTATAGTCTGACAATCGGCAATCTCTCTCTCGTACACCCTCGATAAATCCTGCTAACTATAATGGAGTCACCGATGGGTGTAGATACTGAAAAGGGCTGCTGAAGAAATATTGGTGCAACAATGAACTTTCGAGCCACAAATGGGGTAATAGAGACAAAGTAGACCTGGATCAATCCAATAAATAAACAAGGTATGAGAAAAAATAGTCATCATACACATTACCACACATTGGAACACCTCTGAGTCTGCCTCCCCGGTAATGCACATAGAGCACGGCTTGGGCCCGTACCTGAACTAGAAAGGATGCCCTGACTTGCCTCGGCCTCTACCTGCTAAACCTAAGGAGCCCTACTACTGTCGAGGGCGTGGAGCTCCGGACCTGGCGATGCCTTTTTGTCTTTGTTATCTCGGCTACCTTGTCCCAGAAGCGATAGTATTTCATCATGTGACCCTCCTGCCCGCATATATAACACCTATGGAGCCATATCTGCAAGCTCTAGTGGGGTTGGCTGCAAATAGGGCAGAATGGGGGTGTGTATCTGCTCTGCTCTTCCCTTCTGCTTTGAGGAGTGAATCTATCATTTGAAGCGCCACGACTCTAACGGTCCTCGACGAACAAATCTACCCCTCTGCTGTTGTGATGGAGGTGGGGTCACAAGGGGGCCTTTCGACAGCTAGGAACTGGGTCCTCTCTAAATTTCCTACGTATTTCAGCGAGTCCCGATCCTGTGGCGCTGCTCACGATTTATACGTCTACTCTCCTGCTGCCCATTGTCTAAGGCCCTCAATAGGCTGGGCAAAGGCTACAACCGGGCAATGTCCATATCTTCCCACGATGTAGTCATGCATTCCTCTGATGTATTGCAGGTTCGGACCCATAATAAGCAGTGGACTCTAGATGGGATAGTGTCCACAAAATGGAAGCATAGCGGGCTAAGGAGTCAAGGCGTAGGGCATATTCTGCGCTCCTCGTCCCCTGCTCCAAGTGCAAGAACTAGTCCATCCGGGCCTGCCGGATCTCCGTAATAAATAACGATCAAGGAAGGCATCTAGAAAGTGGACCGAGTCGGGAGGGGCAACATCTCTCCTTGAGACCTTTCCCATCTCTCATACCATAACATAGCTATGTCTCGCAATCGAATCTTTTGCTAAGCGGGTGATTTTGTAGGTGTTACATGCATGACCCGGAATATTCTCTACATCTGGTCAAGAAGTCTTGGGGTCCTCTACGATCCGGCCACTGTGGTGTGGGGGACCTAATGCCAAAAATTCCTAACCCTTGAGCGCGAGATCCACCTAATGGCTCTCATTACGAATTGCTTGTGACTAGTATTTGAGTGGCCGTCATTTGTGCTAACATAACTACTGCACTTTGAATTTCACAGTCGGATGGTGTAGGTACGGAGCTATCGGAGGCGGTGTCGTTCCGAATGGCCTGGTGAGGTGGGAATTTCTTGAGAGGCATGATGATGCCTCACGTATTGCCCTCGGAGATCGGGATGATTCTAGCCGAAGTTGAGGCATCTTGCTGGTGCCTTCTCTGTACGGTATCCAGCCTTCTGCACCGGCTGGCGGTGTCGGCCCAGTCTACAATTTTAATCTTTGTAAACAAAGTATAATAAGTTTTAGGGACTCAACCTATCTTGTACTACTCTGGCACGAATGAATATGAAGAAAGAGTAACTATCCTATTATGCCTTACTTGACCTCTTGCCTATAGTATGTGGTGCACAACACATCCATAGACAAGACTCTGCGCATGAAACTGCGAGACTCCATGGGACACACGACTGCTACGATATCAAGTTTGTCATGCCGCCTTGGGGGTATGGTGGCACCCGTGCCCTACTAGGACCTGACTAGACTACGAGCCTAAGCACTTTTGGTGCTGGCTGGCTCTAACTCTGATTCACGGAACCAATGGGCTATCTAGCGAGGCTGTAAATACAGCCCCAGGCCATGTAGGCCTATAGCCACACAGCCACCCAACTAAAATAGCTAACAAGAACTTTTATTAATATGGGAACCTATGCGGGCCGACAAGGCCACCATGCTATCTAGTTGCCACGAGATCAAGTAAACAGGAGCTAAACTGCTACGTGACTGACAAGGTAACCACTACCAACTGTATAAGGCCCCATATGACCATCGTAAACAAGCTAAGACATACACACGGCCTCACATGACCGATAATACTAACCACATGGAATACATAATTTGCAAGCCTCTAAAAATACTGATAAGATGGTGGGTGGGCCCCAGCCTACCCATACTGTATAACAAAAGAAAATAGAGTAGACCTCTGAAAATCGAGCTCGGATGAGAGGAGCTAATGACTCTGTGCGGCGCTAGAATCACGAGGTATCGGCTCCTTGTCTATGAGTACTGCTTGGGCAAGTAATGCGGCGCCCCAAACGGGCATCGGTACCCAGCAGTACCGATCATGTAAAGCAAACTGAACACAACTAAATATAAGCAATCATCTTGGTAGTTCCGAATAGCAGTAAGCTTAAGCGTTTGGGCTAGCGGGATGCAGGAAGCCAAACATGCGTCTTGAAGGTAGGTAGAAGCATACGTGGACGTGGCGTCACCTTATCTAGCGGCTAATAAATAACATGTATATACATATATAACATACAAGGACCTATACCAGCCTCTATAAGCCGGAAGGTGCCAACCAAAACACAATCTATATACCCCCTACGGGTCAAAACCATCAAACAATAAGTCACTCCACTCGCCTACCCCAACTACGAGCACCTCCGCCCTGGGTATGCGGCTTGGGCTCTCCTAGGCCGGCTATAAGCATGTACGAGTGTGGAGGACTCCTATAACTAAAGCGTAATTTGTATACGTATCTATATTTATGTCACCCCAAGCGCAAGCGCTCGGCAGGGTAAGCTATATGATCGTGGGCAAATATCATGCCAAGTGATGCTTTATAAGTTAATTTTACCTTGTTTTCTAATTCATTATATACATTTTCATGTAATTTTATATAAATTTAAATATAGGTGCTAGCTTAACGCATGATTAGTCAACTTGTTTTGTGGAGTTTCAATATTATTTTGAGGAACTAATTTATAAGTTGGTGAAGTAGAGGAATAAGGTTGGGAGCAAAATGGCGAAAGTCGGCAGAAGTAGCATGTGGCAGGATTTGGATGTGCCGACCGCTGTGCCATGCCATGCGTGTGCGGCGCCCAGCTGCCGTGCACGCCCCTTTAGGCACGCGGAAGAGGGCGAGGCTCAGTGCGCCCGGCAGCGTTCACTCACGGGCAGCTGCGGCAGTGGAAGGCTAATGCCTTTGCATGTGCAGCGTGTCACGCCCGGCAACGGTGATACTCGGCAGTTTGCATCCGAGAGGCAATTTCGAGAGCCTGCAGCGTTTGGGCCGTGTCACGGTGGCAGTTCTCCGCGATGCACTCCGTGACACGTTGCGTGTTATTACGGAAAAATTCCCACTAGTATAAATAGCACACTTAGGTTCATTTTTAATTATTCTGACTTGGTGGAGCAAGAACGTGGGTTACGGCCAGGTTGAGACGAAAATCTTAGGGTTTTTCGCTATCTCTTTCTCCTTTCTTTCAATTGTTTGTATGATTTACACTCATTTGTTTAATCCACAAATGAGTGGCTAAGTCACTTCTTGCTTTGAGGTTAAAACATTTGTAGTGAAATGTGATTGTTGATCATTGGTTTCATCTTTTCTTCCATGGTTGTTCTATTAATTCTTATTTATTTATTGTATTAATGTGGCCAATGTTAATGTATATCTAAAAAGTCGGTTTCACTGAAAAAATTAGAAAGCGCGAATTGATAGGATATGATCTTTTCTTAGTTTGGAAAGAATTGAGAATTGATTTACCTTCGGGATAGAAATATGCAGAAAGTCGTATTAGTCAATTGCGAATCGGTTTGTATGGCTAGAACATGAATTTCTTTTTATCAGTCTTAGGTGGAAGGTTTATGATTCTTAAGTTGGGTTAAATACGAGTTTTAATCCATAGGGATAAGTTCCGACTAGAAACTGGAAGAAAGATTAACCAACTTGTATCGATAATTTATTTCTCTACATGTTCGTTTTAGCCTCGGCATGCTCATACTCATAGTTCGGACACAAAATTGTATATTTGTTTTGAGACTTATTATAAATTAGGAAACAAAATATTACAATCTTCTTCCACCTTTGTTATGCTGCATTTTTAGAGTTAAAGTTTATTGATACTTGAGTAGATTGATACCGTAGTCAGGTCTGTGGGATCGATGCTTGGCTTACTTGAGCCATTTTACTACTTATTAAACCACGTGCACTTGTGTGTAGTCATCTGAACCGGCGAACAAGTTTTTGGCGCCGTTAACGAGGGCGGCAGTGGTAAAATTGTTTTCTTAGTGTAAGTTTACAATTTGAATATAAGTGCTGACAACGTAGTCTTGATATTTATTTTAAATTCTTTTTATTTTTTGGAGAGACCGCTTCTTGACATGACATCGTGGAACACAAATGGTTTAAATGGCGGATGCTCATGTTTTGGCGAATCTTGTATGCAGTTACGGAGGACACCACTGGTGGCAGCACTGTAACACGTGCAACATATGTGGTGGTCAAGATAGCCATTGGGATGGCTGTCCAGATGCATACTCCCCTCCCTCAAGCCCCTACTATGATCTTTCTATTATTTTTGATGAATATAGGCATCTTGAAAATGAGGACTTAGGACGCCAAGCTCGAATAGAAGACATCTTTAAAACATCCTTAAGCAATCGAAGCAATGAAAGAGGCAATGACGGTATTGAGAATTCAGCAAGAAGAGAATGCAGAGGCTCTAGAAAGGATGAGCGTTGAATTCACCGGAGATGATTCTTTGAGGCTGAAGCTTGTGATAAATTGCAGGTAACATGTAAGGCGATATTCAAGAGGAACTACGAGAAGACAAGGGTAGGAATTTTTGATGAAGCACGACAATTAGAATCTCTTAGTTGTCCCAGTAGTGGGCTCATGCTTATGGAAAATTCATGCCTTTGAAGAAGAGATAGAGTATACCCCATTTATCATTAATGGAGAGACGGATGTTGATGCGGAGAAGGTGTATACAAGTAAGGAGGTCAATCACAATGCGGTTTCAGTCGAGGTGTATTGGACCCCATTTCGAAGCATTTTCGACATTGAGTTTGGTTGACGACATAGAAATGGGAGTCTTCCAGGCTTATCGAGAAATGTCTAGATGAGGACCAAGCCCAGTATATTTTAGAAATTTGCTGATTCGGAAAGACAAAATGACTTCACTTACTTGAGGGCAATAAGTGCAAAAGGCAACCTCTACAACTTGGTCCTTACAATTTTTCACCACCACCCCTAGAACATAAGAGGAAATTAGAGAAGAAATTAGGTTTGAGATTCATATCCTCAAGGTGGAGAAAAAGCGGTGAAATGTGATGCGTCGTGCCGCGGCGGCGTAAAATTGAGCGGCTAGCAGGAGGCAACAAGGGTACCATGGGTACCATTGCAATTTCTTGCATTTAAGTTGATTTTATTTATTTTTTATCTTTTGTTGTTTTGGTAGAAGGTTGTAACACGAGATGGAGAGGAGATGCAGGTACCCTTGGAGGAAGCTAACAAGCATGAAAGAGAGAAAAAGTGTGGGGGTCGTACACCCACCTATGTAAAGTTGAAGCATGAGGTTAGCTAGGCCTAAAGGCTTCAGGGATATTAAATCGCACATGTGAGGGTATAGTGACTTTACACAGTGTACTAGAAGGACTCAGATTTCTTAGCTTGGTGGGTAGAGGCACATGCGGTGCGACTAGCTCTATCTCGGGTTCCTGGAAACAAAGGGCTATATAATGGCTGTAACCACATCCTCCGTCCATCTAGGCCTATAGCCACGTGCTGTAATAACGGCTAACGGCTATGCTACATGTCAGGAACCTATGCGGACGACAAGGCCACCATGTTGTCTAGTCATCGGAGACTCAACAAAGGAAATACTGAAAACTACGTGACTGACAAGGTCACCACTACTGTCAACTACGTTACGACCAACATAAAAACAAAGATACTAAACAACTAACAAGCGCACGGCCTCACACGGCCCAGGCTCCAGCGAGCCACGGGAGATAATATATACAATCTATATGCCCCTACCCGGGTCAAAACCAGCCAAAAATAAGTCACTCCACTCATCTGCTCACTAGGAGCTCCTCTCACAGAGCCCCACAGGTCTCGCCTCGGGCATGGCCTCCGATATAAGTAGTGTCAGTGGGAGGACTCTGCATACCGATATCTTGTAACAGATAAGTGCATTTCACACAGGACACAAACTCAGCAGGGCTATACGCCATGAGGCTGCCTGTTCCTAGACACAAACTCAACGAGGGAATATACGTATTGGACTGGATCCCCGGACACAAAATCAACGGGGCACATCGGTACTATAGTGCGATCGGGTGATGTGGGAAGAAAACTCATCCATCTTGATCAGGCGGGGACAGCATGCCACCCCTTGGAGTGGCGTAAACCCACCCGCTCGGTGGGCGACGATTACAACCCGGGCGACGAGGATGCTCAATAGGGAACCTCACGCCACAATCAAGTCTCAATAAACAAATAGCACATATAAAATAGCAGCATGTATAGCGAAAGAGACTATGAAATCGGTTCTTATTACGATCTCTTTACGCATTATGCCCGATTCTTTGCGATTATGCGGTTACGTAATCTTTATTCATTTACATTTTGGCTAATCGTAGCCGGGATACTATCTGTACGGATGGCTCTGTCTGTAGCCAATATCTCATGCGTAGAATGGCTAGTACGTAGCCATGTCTGCTCTATCTCGATTTTGCTTTACTAACCTTTATTAGAATCTGTTTCTTTTTATTCTACAACATGCTTGCTAATCATGCAATAGGCTATACTTGAATCTTTGAATGCTAACTCGCCCTTTGGCGCATGCTTTACTAACTTTCAGTTGAATACGGTATGGCGAAAACCCAGTTACTAAACTTACTTTCTCGGTACTCAACATTCGACTCGAGAACTCAAATACGGAGTTTACTATGATTCATCACATTCAGCTACTAACTTGCAGCTTGGGCTCCACATACCTTAACCTCGAGTTATTCGACTGTCGGGCGAGGCTCAGTCAGTCCTCCAGCTAATTCTCCTGTGCATTCATGTAGTCATTGATACCTGAAATACAGCTCTAGCTACAGAAGGATGACGTCACTTTCGATATAGTTCATAGCCTAAACTTAGGCTTATCGAAAAGACGGTCAAAACTTTCTATTTTTCAGAAGTCAGGAAAGGAGAAGTATTCACTTTATGGCTAGGGAGCACATAGACACTAGTTTAGAGCAATTCTACTTACCTTAGTCGTGGCTCGACGATTAAGTCGGCCGTATTTACGAAACAAATGTCAGGCAAAGGAATGCTCCCTGTACTAAATACCTCGGTACACGAGAGTTAATTTGAGTTTAGACTACGTTTGGCAGCGTAATCAAATGATTATTTATATCTTCTCTTCGTCTCTCTCTGTTTCTCACGGTTTCTGAAATTATTTTAAGTGATATCATCACAAACCGAAGTGGGGGCTTTATATACTTGGGCACAGACGGGCCCAGCATATCCTGAAGCCAACGTGGTGGCCCGCCTCCGTGACACGAGCGCCATCGCGGAGAGCTCACGCGGCACCTTCCGCGGTGGTTCGACGGAACACGTCCGATCTTTTTCCCGGGCCTTTTTCTAGCACGTATGGCTTTTAAATATATACTTGACCAACGTCTTGAATAGGCCCATCTATATGCTAGGAATCTTACGGGGTGTAACATTCTCCCTCCCCCTTAAGAACATTCTACCTCGAATGGAAACTATTATTTAGAGGACTTCTCACTTATCTCAATTTACTTTTTAAGAAAATTTTGTGATTTCCCCTGTAATATGGACTATCCCAAAACTGAAGCAGAAAAGTCAATATAGGTACTCCATACGAATACTATTAAAGTTCCACTTCAGACGACTAAGTATCAATTTTTTCATTTCATATAAACAACTATAAGGTACTTAAATGTGTCACCCGGACATGTTTGTCCTTTGACTAGGCCTGGAATAAGTGAGGATATCTAGCTTTCATATCTTCCTCAACCTCCACGTCATTTCATCTCGGTTCTGTTACGCCATAATGCACTTTTGACGAGATGCAATCTCTTTAGTTCTCAATGCTGTGAATGTCTGTGCATCTGGGATAGCTCTTGGAACCTCTTCGTAGACGACTCTTTTGTAACCTGGATATCTGGACTGGAATTTGCTCTTGTGGTCTCATAAGCATTTCCTTAGCATGGATACATGAAAGACCGAATGAACAAATTCTAATTAAAGCGTGGATTCAGCTCGTCAGCCATTGGCCTGTTCTTCGACGAAGATACGATATGGCCCAGCAAATCTTGGATGACTTACCTTTCTTGCCGAATCTCATCACCCCTTTCATCGGAGACACTTTAAAACTACCTAGTCATTCATCCGAACTCAGGTTTCTCGCCGAACATGTTGCATATGATTTATGGCGTATGTGCGATCAATGGCGTTCTCAGACTATGCTTTCTTTACTTTCCTCATACGGCTGGCCGAACAATGTGGCCCAATCAGCGATTCTCCTATTTCAAGCCAGCCAATCGGCGATCTGAATTTTTGCCCGTATAAAGTCTCATAAGGCGCCATACGAATAGACGAGTTATAGGTTTGTTATTATAAGCAAACATGATTAAAGGCAAATGCTCATCCCAGCTACCACAGAAATCTAGCACACACGCTCGTAACATATCTTCGACGTACGAATGGCTCGTTCAGCGTCCCATCAAATGCGGGTGGAATGCGGTACTCAAATTGATCTGCGTACCCGGACCCTGCGAAACGGCATTGCCAAAATCTAGCGAATGGCCCCGTAGCCATACATGCAGAAATAATGGATCTGCGGCACTCCGTGCAATCGGCTATTTCTCGGATATACAACTCGACGCAATCTTCGGCCGGAAGGTAGTTCTCCTTGGCAGGAAATGAGATGATTTTGTCAATCTGTCAACTATCACCCATATAGAGTCATGTCTACATGTCTAGTACGGGGTAATCCATACAAAATTCGTATTCACTACTTCCCATTTCCGGAGAGCTGTTTGTGTCTGAGTTAACCCACCTGGTTTTACGGTGTTCTACTTTCACTGTTGGCGGTTGAGACCTTTGGGCTACAAATTAGAGACAATTTCTCTTTTCATACGGCCATCGGTAGTTTTCTTTGATATCGTGGTATTTTTGTCGCGCCGGGGTGGAGAGAATGGCCCGGGTACAATGTGCCTCGTTCATAATCTGTTGGCGGAGGCACAGGCTCATACGGAACACGAGAGACGGCCTTTACAACGCAACCTCCATCCTCATTGCACAAATCTAGCGCTTTCCCTGCTAACCGAGGTTAGGATTCTTATACTACGTTCTTTTATATAACTAATGATGACACGGCCCGATTGTTTTGAATTGCAGCTACAGTGTCCTTCATTTCTATTACAAGCGGCTAAATTGACCAATTGGTGCATTTTTCTGAATAATTCCCGTTGTTCGGCTACAAGTACGCCAAACTCCTAACGAATTTATAGCTAAGGGCGTTGCTACTTCATCTTCTCTTCTTGGCCCGATACAACATATTCATATTTAGAGAACTTGGCATATAATTGACGGTCATACGGCCTCTTATCATAGGAGAAACCGACGGTAATCTACCGGTATAACTAGAGCTTATTTGACCCTGGCGGCCGCATGCTAAGGCTACTTGTTGCTTTGGGATAACCTGAACGACTATCTGCGCACCTTGTGCATACGATCGAGAGGATCTTGTTATTGATCTTGATCTCTAATGATCGCTGCGTAACCTTGCATAAGCTGAATAGCCGGGTTGAATGACCCGAATGGCCGTAGTCTAACGGATGCCCTAAATGTTCCACTCGAGCATGTTAGCTCATGCATAATTGCGGAGTTGTGGGCAACTAATTGCTTTGTTATTCTACTTTGAACAAGCTGTAAGTTGGGCTTAATCGAACTTACTCCCCGGGCGGTCAATCTGCGGATCTTCACGGGAGTCTGCGGTCTCTTTGTCTTAATAGACATGTACTAGCGGTACTATCAATTTCTTACGCCTTGAGCGTATCCACTTGGATTTATGCGCTATTCCAGGAAATTCTCGGTCTTATGACTGTGTAAAGGCCAGCCTTACGCTGGGAGGCTCGTATCGAATACCTTGCGAACCGGCTGAGTACTAGTACATCCTTGACTGCGTGTGGACCCTTCCTTGGGTGCACGGATTTGCACATTTGGGATGGTGAGTGGAGCTTGTGGGGTGTCTCACGTAATGTTGCTAGGTTAACTAAGGCCGACTCTCCCCTACAAGGAGTGGGGAGAAAGCGATGTGCGGCCATAACATACTGGAACAATTCTGGTATTGCTAATCTCTGAAGTATGCCTATTCGGTCTCTAGTCGGTTACGGCACATGCGATAATGTTGCGATCTTTTAGGGACGCTTCCCTACTATCTGAGAGCGCCGGCTAGTCGTTAGGCAGATCTAAGCTACGCCATATCATCTAACCACACGATTCGGGCACTAACTCTTGTAAGCTTCCAAAGCCTAGATCGGCATCAAACATATAAGTCCATTAACTTAATAAGCTGAGAACTAAGAAAGTTCCTATGGCCCCGTACGTGAATCTCCTTACATACCCTCTTAGCGACGAGGTCCTCTTTGTCTGATCTGTATATACTTCTGGCATTTCAGTGCATTGTGATTGTAACTATTGTATTTGCTCACGCATAACTATTATTTGTACTTATATATCAATAACTACGTACAATACATCTTTTGATTACGCCAGTGATACGTAATCTCGACATGCTTTGCCGAATTTCCTCTTTTGCACATGATATACCGCTACGGTCTAATGATATATCCTGTCATCTCGTATCATTTAATTGGATTTATCCCGATACGGAAGCAACAAACATATGCACTTTGGGTGTAGTGCTTGTTTGAAATTTCGCCACTCTTTGTGTGGGGTCAACATTCCTAAGATCTTGTGGCCCTGCTTGGAGTTATGTTGAGTACAGGCCCATGCATTGGGCCTTATCTCTAGGCACACTAGATTAGAGTCTGTCTTAGGTAGTTTCTTAGCTTCCATAAGCGGACATGCTGCGGCATTGAATCGCAATCTTCTTGTTTCTTAAGCTTGTTAGTACGAGGCTTAGTCCTTAATACATGATACTCTATCAATGCAGGGTAATTCTAATTTCCCCACAAAATTTGGTATTCTCCTTCTCCCTTTTATCTTGCTTTAAAGGCCCGAGCTCTCTGCAGGGTTGAAATTCACATACATTGCTAATAAGGTTGCTGGTGGAGTCTTGTTCATACTTCTTACGACTTGCGATTAGACCTATCGATTCACATGACCTTTCTACCTTTCGATATTACAATTGAATCATATCATAATCTTACGAGGTATATCTTGTTGTTATCGGCGTATTTGGCGGACTTGGCCTTTTCGACTCAAGCTTGACTATTACTAGGTGTTCATCTCGGCGGTCTTTTACATCCCGCTTTGAGTAAGCTGAGTAGTCTTACTTTCTCTTAAACACTACCATGAGGCACCGCACTGCTTACGTAATCATTAGAGCTCTTTACGGTCTCAAACACTTACTAGAATCAATCAATCCGTCTTCACTTATTACTTGATTTGGGCAACCTCACCTCAATTCTTGTACCTTTTACTATCTGTGGAATCAAAATCAAAGGTAGGAATAGCCCTTTTCTTATTGCAACAAATAAATATATAAGCTGTACCACATACGAAAAGATGGATATGGAAATCCTGCATTTCCTCTTTCTCATACTCATCTGGTAGTCTGATATTGTCTGTAATTTTAATCAGATCTATATATCTAATAAGTAAGTCAACTCGTATATACATTATATGGGCTTCTGTTACGGCGTTATCAGCGTATGTTTGAGATAGTGCGGAGTAAAGGTATCATATTTGGGAGGTCTACGGCACGCCATCCTACTCTTTGTAATTACCTTGTAACTGGCTGATGCCCTCTTCTGTTGCTATATCTGATCTTACACTTTTGTGATAGGGTATTGTTGATGTTTGCCTTTGTATACGCCAATCAAGAATACGGTAAGTTTTTAGGGACTCAACCCTATACTGTACCGCTCTATAGCACGATTGACTAAGAAAGAAGAGTAACCATCCTATCATGCCTTGCAGCCTCCTGCCTATAGTATGTGGTGTACAACACATCCATAGACAAGAATCTACATCACGGCTTACGAGACTCACAGGACACGACACCTTTCACGATACCAAGTTTGTCACGCCCCCGTAGCCCAGAGTATGGTAGCTGGTGCTCTAGAAGGACCTAGACTACTAGCGGTGGGCCGGGGGGCACATCTGGTGCTGACTAGCTCTATACCGAGGTTAAGTGAAACAAAGGGCTATATAGCATTTCCTGTAACCACATCCTCCGTCCATACGGGCCTATAGCCACTGTGCACGTAATAACGGTAACAGAAACATACTCATAATCGGGGAACCTATGCGGGCCGACAAGGTCACCATGTTGTCTAGTCATCGGAGACTCAACAAAGGAAATGCGAAAAGCTACGTGGTAGCAAGGTCACCACTCTTTATCAAGCTATGGCCCCATGGCCAACATAAAAACAAAGATACCCTAACAACTAACAAGCGCACGGCCTCACACGACCGGCTAACTGACCACAGGGAGATAATATATGCAATCTATATGCCTACCCAGTCAAAACCAGCCAAAATAAGTCACTCCTCATCTGCTCACTAGGAGCTCCTGCGGCCCCGGGTCTCCGTCTCGGGCCTTAGCCTCCGGTATAATGCTTAGTGTCGAGTCAGGAGGACTCTGTATAGTATCTGTAACAGATAAGTGCGTTTCCTGGACACAAACTCAACGGGGCTATGGCCAACAAAGCTGTGCTGTTCACCCAGACACAAACTCAACGGGGAATATACATCTTTGGACGGTACCACTGGACACAAACTCAACGAGTGCACATCGGTGCTTGTAGTGCGTCGGAGCGATATGGGGAAAGCTTCATCCAATCTTCCGCCCAAGCTGGGGATGGCATGCCACCCCTTGGGTGACGTAAACCCACCCGCACGGTGAAGGCATGATTACCAACCCGGGCGGCGAGGACGCTCAAAAGGGAGACCTCAGCGCCACATCAAGTCTCAACAAACAAATAGCACATATAAATAGCAAAGCATGTATAACTGAAAGAGACTATACGAAATCTGATTTCTTATTCGATCTCTTTACGTATTATGCGATTCTTTGCGGATATGCGATTACGTAATCTTTATTCAACTATTTGAAACTGTCTGTGCTTGAGGATACTATACGATACGATGGCTAATCGTAGCCAATATCTCATGTGTCTAAATGGCTGATGTTTGTAGCCATATCTTGTCTGTCTATCTGATTTTACTTTACTAACACTTTTATTACGAAGATGTTTCTTTTTATTCTACAACATGCTTGCTAATCCTTCTGATAGGCTATATTGAATGCGGAATGCTAACTCGCCCTTTGGCCCGCATGCTTTACTAACTTTGATTGAATACGGTATGGCACAACGCAAACCAGATTTACTAAACTACTCGTACTCAACATTCAACTCCGAGGAGCACCGAATACGGAGTTTACTATGATTCATACGACTAAAAGTTTGCCTAACTTGCCGGCTTGGGCTCCATACCTTAACCTCAGTTATCCAACATCGGGACAAAGACTCGATCGGTACTCCGACTAATTCTCCCAACTGCATTCATATACATGTCAATTATTACTAAATACAACTCTCTATTATGAAGGACGACGTCACTTTCGATATAGTTATAGCCTAAACTTGAAGCATCGAAAGACGTTCGAAAACTGCTATTTTTCGGAAGTCCGGAAAATGATATTCACTTCTGACTAGGAGCACATAGACACTAGTTTGGAGCAATTCTACTGCATGGATTCGGTAGCTCGATGATTTATCGCCGTATTTCGCGAAACCAAAATCAACAGGAATGCTCCTGCTGCTAAATACCTCGATGCACGAGGTTAATTTGAGTTTAGACTATGTTTGGCAGCATAATCAAATGATTATTTATATCTCCTCTTCGTCTCTCTCTGTTTCTCACGGTTTTTAAGGAAATTATTTTAAGTGATATATCATGCACAAACTGAAGTGGGGGCTTTATATACTTGAGCTGGACAATTTAGCGATGTCTGGAGCCAAGGCGGTGGCCCCGCCTCAGTGACATGAGCGCCATGTGAGGAGCTCACGCCGCGTAGCCAGCGGTGGTTCGACGAACACGTCCGATCTTTTCCGGGCCTTTTTCTAGCACGTATGGCTTTCAAATATACTTGACCAACGTGCGAATAGGCCCATCTAGATGCCAGGAATCTTACAGGGTGTATAACAATTTCTCACCCTCTTTAAATGTTAATTTGATGCTATGAGGACATAGCATGATTCAAGTGTGGGGTGAGGGAAATTTCAAGGGAAATTTAAAACTTTTGTGTGATTTTGGTGAATGTAATGCTTGTGAGAAAATTGAATTTTTGAGTTAAACGCTGGCTTCATCACCGTTCAATTTCTTGTCGGTTCTTTTGCGGCGAAGTCCTTGAACCAAGAATAAAAAAAAATTCTTTGTACGCTGTATATAATGTTTGAGTCATAGTTGGGGCCCATTTCCGGCTGATGGATGGATGACGACCGTCTTGAGCGAAATTAGTCAGTAGGTTTGGTTTTTGAACCTGTAGCTAATTGATGGCTTGATATTCTTGTTATGTGTTATAAATGATTGTAAGATGCAAGTATGTTTAGTGTTGAAGCATGCAAGTGGTATACCTATGTTTGAGACACCTAGACTCTTGCATTTGACTCGATATGATTAAAACTTAATGTTTGAATTCTTGTGATTAGTTGAGTTAAAAAAATTCTGTTGAGTATGTCTTGAATTGAGTATGTGCCATGAGTGTAGGTTTTGATTATTCTATGCTATTGTGGAGTGTCTAGAACTTGCTTAGTGTGTTTATAAAACGAAATGAAGGATGTAGAAGTGTAAATGATTTAGGCATTTCTTTGAATAGGTAAATATTTAATCCTTGCCTTACCTACCTTGAATATTAAATCCTAGTTAGCCCCATTGAGCCTTAATCATATTCTTTGATAGCTACAACATAAGCTTAATCCTTTCTCTTTCATTAGCCTTGAGCTTGATCCAAAACTCCTAAGCGCTTAAGTGAAAAAAAAATTTCCAAAGAGTGAAGGAGTGAGAAGCGTGAAAAGAAAAATTAGAAGTTGTGAAAGTTGAGAAAAGGACAAAGGTGCACTTGTGTAAAAATGGTTGATTATTAGTAGGGAAGTAAGAAAATAAATGAATGAAATTTTTGTAAGTACTCCTTACTACTAAGCTGAGTGTGTAAAGAAATGGGAAAAGAAGAGAAAATTCAAGATTGAAAAGAATGAGGAGGAAGTAAGAAAAGAATGTCCTTAATGAATGTTAGATGTATTAAAACGCTTGGGGGAGATAGTCACTGTGCTGGACAGAATAGTGCCTATCCGTCCCTTAGCTTACATTACAACCCATTAAGTCCTGCTTGATCTTACGTTCATACATCCTTAAATGAGTGGAGTAAAACACTAAGGGAAAGCTTATGGGTCACTACATGATGCGTAATTCTTTGTGAGAGCAGCGTAATCTTTATTCATATACCCATACTTGGTGTGGTTTTGAATATTTGTGAGTAAATGGGTAACTCTCTTGTTGTGAGGAGCATATTTAATGAGAGATAACATCAATGTCGGATTTCTTGATCAATTGATTTGCATGAATTTATAAGATTGAGGCGATTCTTGAGGCTAGAAGTCTTAAAATAGTTGTATTTCATTTCAATGATCAAATCGTGCATGCTCTATTTTTAGCTTGTTATCTTAAATAATCATTATAGTCATGGCTTGAATTATCTTTCTAAATTAGTATGTGTGATTCTTCATTTACATGAGATGTAAAGGGTTGTTCGAGGACGAACAAGGATTTAAGTGTGGGGTAGGTGATCGTGGGCAAAATAACATGTCCAAGTGATACTTTATAACTTGAATTAGCCTTGTTATCTAATTATTTATATACATTTTCATGTAATTTTATATAAATGTGAATATAGGTGCTAACCAGCATGATTAGTCCTTGTTTTGTAGGTTTTTAATGATTTTGAGGAACTTAATCATAAGTTGGTGAAGTAGAGGAATGGAGTAGGGAGCAAATGGCGAAAGTTGGCAAGTGGCATGCCATGGCAAGGGCGCCGTGCAGGCGGCCAGGCCATCGTGCGTGTGTCGCACCAGACGCCATGCCATGCCTGCGGGGCACGCGAGGAAGAGGCAGGCTCGGTCGCCCGGCAGCGTGCCACGGCCAAGGCATTTGCTTGCGGCAGGAGAGGCCAATGCGCTGAATGTGCAGGCGTGTCACCTTGGCGGCGGTGACACTCGAAGTTTTGCATCACAGGAGGCAATTTGAGGAGCACTAAGCGTTTGGGCCATGTCACGGAGGCAGTGCTCCGTGATGCACTCCGTGACATGTTGCTTGTTATTCAGGGAAAAATTCCCACTAGTATAAATAGCACACTTAGGTTCATTTTTAATTATTCTGACTTGGTGGAGCAAGAACGTGGGTTACGGGCGGTTGAGGGGACGAAAATGTTGAGTTTCGCTATCTCTTTCTCCTTTCTTTCAATTGTTGGTATGATTTACACTCATTTGATGATGTTTAATCAACAAAATGAGTGGCTAAATTCACTTCTTGCTGAGGTTAAGAACATTTGTAGTGAAATGTGATTGTTGATCATTTGGTTTTTCCATCTTTTCTTCCATGGTTGTTCTATTAATTCTTGTTCTTCTTGCATTAATGTGTGTGTTAATGTAAATCTAAAAAGTCCGGTTTCACTCGAGAGAGCAAGAAATTCGAAAGTTGTGAATTGATAGGATATGATCTTTTCTTAGTTTGGGAAAATTGAGAATTGATTTACCTTCGGGATAGAAATATGCACAAAGAAATTAAGTATTAGTCAATTACGAAATCGGTTTTGTATGGCTAGAACATGAATTTCTTTTTATCAGAAATGTAGGTGGAAGGTTCATGATTCTTAAGTTGGGTTAAATACTAATCCATAGGCAATAATTCTTGACTAGCAACCGGAGGAAAGATTAATCAAATTGTATCGATAAGTCATTTCTCATGTTCGTTTACATCCTCGGCATGCTCATACTCATAGTTCGAACTCAAATTGTATATTTGTTTTAGACTTAGTATAAAATTAGGAAACAAAATATTACAATCTTCTTCCTTGTTATGCATTTTAGAGTTAAAGTTTATTGACACTTGGTAGATTGATACCGTAATCCGAGTCCATGTGGGATCGATGTGGCTTACTTGAGCCATTTTATTACTTGTTCGACCACGTGCATAGCGTGTAGTCATCGGTATAGAAGGCAGACACTATAATGCTATGCGATCGGCTGATATGTGGAATCTTTGCATCCCATCTTCGTCCTCTTTTGCAGACGGAATGCCACTGTTTGATGACGTATCCTCACCCTCGGCGGGCGAGTCGACACGGCTATTAACCTGAGAGGCAAGGAGGCTCTAAGGGTGCCCTCCTTAGCACAAACATGTCTCGACAAACAATAATCACATATAACAAGCATGTTCGATCTGAAAATTCTATCCATGTTTTGATATTCTATTCTGAATCTCTTTTCTTCATTAAGCGATTCTCATGCGAGGTATCTTTGTATACGGAATATTATCTTCTTGTCGATGTTTCTTTACTAACTTTTATTACGAATACAACATAATAACATAAAACATGCTTGTTGGATTCATCTTTGGACTCAATACTAAACGAGATTCTTTCTTCTATAGTTCACGCTATTTTCTATACTAGGATTACTAACTTGCCGAAGGAACAGGCTTTACATACCTTTGTTTCTTATTTCGGCTAATTGGCGTAGTCGGTCAATATTCACGCTATTTCTCCCAAGTGCATCAATATATACATCAGTAGGATTGAATACATTAATATTAAGAAAATATCACTTTTATATTTATATAGCCCAAACTTTAGCTTATCGAAAAACGGTGAAAACTCGCTATTTCTCGAAAGTCCGAAAGGGAAGCTTACTTTAGGGCTAGAGTATATTGACACATTTGAGCAATTCCATTTACCTTAGCTCGATAGCACGACGGTTGCTTGATCGAATTTAATGGAGCTAAACCCAGGAAGGAATGCTCGTGTTGCTTATGCTTCACTACCCAAGGTTATACCGAGTTTGGACCGCGTATAACGATGTAATCGGGAAGAAATTATAGCATACCCTTTGTTCTCTTCGTTCTCTTTGGAAATTATAAGAATTTTCTAAAAAAATGAAGTGGAGGGCTTTATATACTTGGGCAGACGGGGCCTCAGTGGCACGGCGCCATCGCGGAAGGCCCTCCCCTCAGTGACACGCGCGCCATCGCGGGAGGGTTACCGCGACTCCTCAAGTGATGGTTCGACGATAGCCACTTATCCGAGTCTTTCGGGGCCTTTTCCTAACATGTATGGCATTCAAAAATCTTAACCAACATGCGAATAGGCCATCACATGTAGGAATTCTGGGGTGTAACCTTTGTGACGAGGGCAAGTTTGTATATCCCATCAGCTATAATTGAGTCACCGACTTGAGTAGAAATAAGAAGGGTTACGATAGGAATTTGGAATTTGGCGGAAACTAATAGCAACATAATGAGTTAAAAAACATAAAGGTGGCCCGTAGATCTAACTGCATAAACATCAAGATGGATACTTGCCAACACCCCGGTGACCACATTCGGAGAAGCGTCACATCTTAACGAGATGAGAGGCATAAAACCTATTCACGAAGCTTACCACCACACTGCACTAGTAAGGCATGCACCTGTTTGAAATTTGAGCATGCTCGTGCAAGCTGCTAAACTTGTAAGCTGGGTCATGGTCTCTGCCACTGACCACTGTCTGGCCGCTGGACAATCTCCGAGCATGTGGTTAGGCTTCCCTCACCCAAAACCTGCCCCTGAACCTACTAAGCAGATTAGTGTACCTCTGACCACACACATACAAGTTGGAATGTTGGGCTCTCTTAGAACCGCTCCCCGATCTTGAGAGCATGATGTATTTTCCTATGATCGCGCCTAGACATGGATGGCTGTTGGGCTGATGACGGCGTTGGGGTTGATAATCATTTCTTGGAATTTGCTAACGATGTCCGCCACTAGACTGCCCAGAAAATCAAAATTATGCAATCTGGCCCTTTTGGCCTCCTTACCTCCCTCTCCCTTATAGACAATGCCTCTCTCTGTTAGATATAAGAACAATCAGGAGAAGTCAGTATCTTGATGTAGTATGGAGGTCCTGTAGTCCTTGACCAAATAGTACACTACTCCATTCACAAATCTACTCACCCTAGTCCTTTGATCGGCCATCTCCGAGTGCATATTTGGACAACCGGGTGACCTCTAGAGCATACTCTTGGATGGTTATGTTGTTATGTTTCAAATTCAAGAACTTGGCCGCCTTGATTCCTCGTCTCTTGGGAAAGAATTGATCTAAGAATCATTGAGGAACTCATCAACTAATGGGACTGCTCCAACTCCCAGCTATCCTTCTTGCCTATACCATATATGAGGAACACCTTCAACTAGTAGGAGGCTAAGTCACGCACACTTCTCTCGCATCACCCCTATAATATGGGTGATCTTTTGGACCTCCTCAATGAACTCATGTGGGTCCTCATCCACTATTGACCTAAGAAACTCAAGGGGATTCATCCTGAGGATGTCCCGGACTTTAGCCGCCGTTGCGTACCTATTCTGGGGAACATGACCCACTGCCTACTGATTGACCTAAGCGGTCAACGTTTGGGACAACATCTAAATGGTTGCCCTAATCTCTGCATGGACAACACCAGCAAGACGCGAGGATGCTTCGGGCTAGTGGGGCTTGTTAGTGCACATCTCCATTGCCATTTCTGTGGCGATGCCTATTTTCTTTTCCATTCCTTCTTTCCATTAACTCGGCGTGAAGGCGCTGATTCTACAAACACACGTAAAGCTGGAGTTAGAGGAATAAAGAGAGTTGAACTAATAGTACAAGATAGAATCATGAAAGAAGGGAAGTTTGCTAAAATGTTTCATAGCCTCTTTGTCATAAGTGTGGCGTGCTTCACACCCATGGAAAAGACTCTACTTATGCGACTTTCATACACCTTAGGATACTTCATAACCTAATGCTCTGATACCAAGTTTTCATGACCCGAACATAGGCCTTGATCTGAACCTGAGAACCTAGAACCATAAATGGTTCCGAGTGCAGCCATGGAATGAACTTTGATAACTAAATATCAACATAAACAAAACTGATAACTGAATTTTGAAATGAGAAAATCTAAATAACAACACGTCTATCCAAGGTAGTATTATAACACGAATCCAAAGTGAATATACAAATCAATGTTTGAAAAGCGTCTGCTAGCTAATGAGATCTTGGGACAAGCCCCAACCATCTCTAAGTTTGAAAAAAAATGGACATAACAATACTGAAAGATAGATGTCTCGGAGGATAACGACTCACCGAGAAGGCCTAAGGCGAGAATGACCAGTGAGCCCAGCAAGTCGGAGTCGATTGCTAGGATCACGTATCATGAAAAAATTACAGTATAAAGTATGCGGTTAGTACTTGGAATGTACCGAGCGTACAAGGTAAGTAAAGCAGGCCGAGTAAGTATAAACTGAAATCATAGATCTCATAAATTATAACATCATAAGATTCTAAGACTAAGGTCTACATGTTGGTATTTGAAAAACGAGGAATAGACATAAACTGAATCTCATTACTGAATCAGATGATCAAGAGTTAAAACTGAGATTCATAAGTAAAAATTGATAATCTAATAATTGAGTAAAACCTGTTGAAAACATAACATCATAATTGATAAACACGCATAAGCGAGATTATGAGGAACAACGAAAGGCGTCATTAACCCATACTATCATGATAGAGCTTGCACGATCCCAACTATTACACTCAAGTGGGCAGAGCCATCTAAAGCCTTTCTAGGGCTAAGGGGCTCTATGATATCGATATCAAGATGAAGGACCATTCGGGATAGGGAAGCTCACAAGGTAGGCTCCAAGGTAAAATGTGAAATCTACATTGACACATAGTTACGAGACGAGAGGTTTTCATGAACCCTAGCCTACACGGTGCTTAGCTGAACTCTGCTCCCAAAACATGCAAGATGCTCTCATCATTTTCAACAAAGTTGAAACTATCATTTGAATGAAGCTAATAATGTAATACATGAATAGTTTAAAAAAATCTTGAATATTACGAGTCTAAACTCAAATGCATAAGTTTAAAAATGGGAGTATAGACTCCAAAACCATATAGTAAGTTGATTTATAGAACTGAATAGAATCATGAAAACATGCTAAATTTGAGTGAGATTACCAAAAAACTGAAAATCATGCATACTTGAAATAAACTTAACTATTCAAACTCATAGATTCATATATGGGTAATCTATAAACATACATACATTCTAGATACTTTATATATGAAATTATCAATCATAGACTAAGTTTTTATGAACTTGTAATTGGGCATAATCTTCTAAAACTTGAAATCATGAATTTATAATCAATTAGTACATAAAATACATGTGAATCATAAAACATGCTTTAAAATATGAATGGAATTGACCCGCAAATAGATACATAGATAATTTCATAAATTTGGGTTAAAACCCAATAGCATCAAGCTTGAATTAACACTTGAATTCTTGAACTTGAGGAGAAATCTGGGAATGAGATTGAAAGGAATCTCTCATTCATGGTCCTACATACTGGGTAAGTATTCTCAGCTTGACTTTGAAAGACCAAGAAATTTGGAGGATTCTCGGCTTGATCTTCAATGAAAAACCTCTAAATTTTCTTGCGTGGGAGTTGAATGAATTAGAATAGCTTAAACTCCCTTAATACACTTTTCGAGGGCTTAAAATGATGTAGTTTTAGGGCTTTTGAGCTTAGGAATTGGAAACACCTTACTAAATTCACGGGAAAACGAGTCCTTGCCGGACCCCGTGAGGGACTAGGGCTTCCGTCATCATCCTTTGGACAAATCATTGTTACTAATATTCCTTTGCCAGCAGCCCGCTAGACGAGTCTTTAGATGCACAATTACTCATGCCTCCATCTATTGGTAACTGCTTGCCCTTTCATCCTTTAACTACTGAGGGGTCATAATGACCCATTAGGTCATACCACAAATAGCTGGACAACTCATTCATGACACAGTGAGAAATTTCCTGCTTTCTCAATTTCAACTAACGAGTTTGATCTTAGGAACTTTTGAGATATTACAATGGTATTGGGGATGATAACCTCTGGTGGGATTGATGGAGATTTCCTCCATCGATCCTCTATTAGGCGTCCATGAGTTTTTGGTCTGGTCCTCTTGGCCTCCTTCTCCTTCCCCTTTACTCGATCCTCCTATATCTGCTAGGCGTATATGGCCAACCTCAAGAAATCTATGTCTATTCAGCATGGCAGTCCTGCACTCCTTGACGAGTGAATGCGATACTTCATTCATAAACCTACTCATACGACACCTTCAATACGCAACCATCCTTGGTGCATTCTTGGCCAGTGGGCAAATTCCAAGGCATACTCTTGGATAGTACTATGGTACTGCTTCAAGTTTAGGAACTCTACCGCCTTATCCTCCCTCAACTCCCTAGGGCAGAACCTATCCAAAAAAGGCAACCACAAATTTGTCCCAACTCAAAGGCTGCTCAGTTTGCCTTATTATCAATCCACTAGAGGTACCACATGTAAGCAACCCCCTTTAGCTAATAGAAGGCTAAATCCTTCCCCTCTGTAGTCACCCCCATAATCTGGGTGATCTTTTGTGCTTCCTCGGTAAACTCATGTGGGTCTGTTATACCCCGAAACTCAGGTGGATTCATAATGAAAGTCCTAAACTCATTGTCTCCACATTTCCATTATGAGGAACATGACTACCATCTACGAGATTGAGCGAGTGATCATCATTTGTGCTAACACCTGAAATACCATCTAAACTCGACGTACTAACCTGCTCAAGCATAGGAGCTGCTGGTGCTGGTGGGGCTTTCTGATGCTGTCTCCATTACCATTGTCATAGGCATTTCCATTGCCATTCCTTCTTCAATTTACTTCTACAATCACATATAGCATGAGTTAGAAGGATGAGTCGTGCTTCATCACATGACTTAGATCATAAAAAATGGAAATTTACTAAAATGTCTTGTAGCGTCTCCCCATAAGTGTGACGCATTTCACCATGGAAAGACTTTACTAAATTCAACTTGCGAGACACCCTAGGATACTCTAAACCTTTTATACGATATCAAGTTTGTCCATGACTCGAGCTAGGACTGCTGGATCGAGACATGGGACCTAGAGCCATGAATGGCTCCAAGAATCCAACACATGGAATGAACATACAACTAAAGGGCATACATCAATTGGAATCTGATAACTAAAAAGGAGTAAGAGGAAGTCTGAATAACAACCATCATAAATACAGTCAACACTTGACAAAGCCTAAAATCTACATATTGTTTGATAAGCCACTAACATGTCTAATGAGCTGATGGGACACAATCCCCAACTAGCTCTCTAAAGTCAGAAACTAAATATATCATAATCCAACATTAAATTGAAGGTCCTTGGAAAATGAAGACTCACCAATAAATTGAGCTAAGTTGAAGGAAACTAGACTAGCAGCGGAAGCCGAGTCGGTGTCCGAACTGTATCATGAAACAATACAGCATAAAGTATGCAGGTCAGCTGTGCATGGAATGCACTGAGTATGAAAGGTAAGTAAAATATCCTGAGTAAATATTAATTGAAATCATGCATATAAACATAAATCATAACATCATGTAGGTAAGAATTTGATGGTGGAATTTGATTACGAAACATTTTTAGTCACAAGCTGAATATCATAACTGAATAGAATGACTCAAAACTAAAATAGAAATCATAAGACATGTCATGGTTGAATTCTTAAGTAAAAGCTCATAAAAATGGCCCGATCATTAGGTCAATACATAACATAAAACATATATTAAGTCAAAGACATGAATAACTAAAATCATCATGAACAATGGGAGACTCATCATATAACCAATACCATCATGATAAAGCTTATGTGATGCCCCAACTACTACACTCAAGTGCACAAGTCATCAAGAGCACTCGGGGCTAAGGATGCTACCATGATATCGATATCAAACTTAAGGCCCCTGGGGGAAGGGAAAGTTCATAAGGGAGGTTTGATGTCTATATATATTTATAAACCTACGTAGTCACATGGTTGAGACTAGGGGTTTTTGAATCCCAGCCTACTCGATGCTAGACATTACTCCCAAAATCATACAAGATGCTAACCATCGTTTTTCAACAAAGCTGAAGACATACCTTAAGCTAAAAGTGGGAGTATAGACTCCAAACCATATGATAAGTGATTTTGTAAGCGGGTGAATCTTTGAAACATGCATAACTTGTGTGAGCATGCCCAAAATCTTAAAATCATGCATACTTGAAATGACTTCATAAGTCAAAATCATAAATTCATACATGGGTAATTTCATATACATTCATTCATGCTAGAAATCATGAATCATAAACGACTTTGATGAAAGCTTGCATAATTGGGCATAATTTTCTAAAAGGTAAATCATGAATTACAAATAAATAGTGTAAATTTGCCTATGAATCTTAAGACATGCTTGGGAACATGAGAGAAATTATATTAATATATCATAGAGAATTTTTAAAATTGGTTAAAACTCTATAAGATTATGAACATGAATTTATGAACTTGAATGAAAATTTTGGCATGAGGGCAAAAGTAAAATCTCATTCATCGACCTACATACCTGGCTAAGCTGAATATCAATTTGACTTTGAAAGCCCAGAGATTTGGGGAAAAATTTCGAGGATTCAAGCTTGATCTTCAAAAGGGAACTTCTAAACATGCATGCATGGGAGTTGAATGAATTAGAATAGGTTAAATTCCCTTAATGCACTCTTTTAAAGCTTAAAACGGCGTATTTTAGGACTTAGGAGCTTAGAAATTACAAAATGCCATACTGATGTGGTAGGAAAATCACATTGCCAGTCCACGACTCATACAATGAGTTTTCCTTTGTACCACGACTATTCATCCTTCGTTATTGCCCTCACAATTTTCCTCCAACCTCTAATCATCAAGAAACGAATGGACAAGAAGAGTCGTTGCCAGCCACAACGACTCGTTACTTCCACCTCTAGTCGTCACCACTAACCTTAAATACTTAGCTTTTGGAATTAGGAATGGGGTACCAACCACGAGTTGTTACATATCTGGTCCTTTGAATCATCCGTTATCCTTCACACGAGCTTTTCATTGTACCTTCTCAAGAGTACTAAACACGACTCTTGTTTCCCTTGTGTAGTCATACCACGATGCGTACTATCCAGCCCTGACACATCTAAGACAAACAACGACTCTATACCATGACCCATTACATCGCAAGGTCATTACTCCACTCATTACTATAGGACCTCTTACGTGATCGTCACGAGCAATCCACAACTAGTAACTACTTTTACAACTTCTACAACGAGTTGTTCTGAGTTATTTTCTCCAAACTTTTTGGATGATCACATTATAAATCCTAAGTCTAGTCTTGGGGACTTTTGGGGTATTACGGGTGGTGAGTCTATTGACCCTGTGTAATATCCTTGAACTTTCCTAGGCGAATTCAGACTCAATAGATAGAATTAGAAAATTTTCTCAGAACGACCGAGACAACAAGTCACTGTGCCAATAACTACTCCATTCTCTAGGTCTTGGTTAGCTCTATAAGTTGTCCTTTGGGGGACAAACGAGGCAGGGATGACGCGTTGTGAGGGAATACTTGAGGTAAGTCCTGTCACTCATTTCCTTCCCCCCTTAGAAGTCGGATAAACCCTTTCAGAACCCACGAGAAAATGACTCGTTTGTTGAAACCAAGTATTGTCATTGCTTCTTCAGTGGCAACACGACCCATTATATCATGCAACGAGTCATTGTTTCCATTCGTGGTGACAAGCCCCCAAAATAATTTAGAGATCCTAGCTGGCATGGATGAGGAAGCGGACAACCTTTCGTTGGATCAACCAGCGAGTCGTGGAGTGCCCGTTGGAGAGGGGGTCTAGTGGTATGTTATATTTCACGCCAGTGGACATGAGAGGTACCAGCGACCCGTTGGTTACCGTCAAGTCGTGTTCCCATTCATTGTCAATTTCTAGTGAGCCAAGTTCCAGGCCTAGGACAAACCTTTCGTCCCAATAAGTCTTGGTGTCAACCATTGACTTATTGTGTATTAGTGGTCCCTGTCAGGCAATTTTCTGTCTTCTTTCAGGGGGAATGTTTATAAATTCCATCTATTTTAGTTCCTAAACTACGTCATTTTAAGAATATTTTAGATATAATTAAAGAGAATAATCAACTAAGTCCCTTTAATTTTAGTCAACTCTCGATCTTCAGAGCAAGTTACAAACAAACTATAAGGAAAAGCTAGGGCATTTAATATTCTTCTCAACTCCTCAAGGATTTTCTAGGAATCTTCCAACAGGTATGTGGGTATTTAACAAGGAATTATTCTTCCCTTGTGCCCCAGAAAGCTTTGTCTTAAAAAATCTATTATGAGTTATAGCCACAGTTCACCGTTAGGGTTTAATTGTCAATGGAGTGTGGATTCCTTCTTGTTATAATTCTCTTGTGTATTGAGGGTTGTTGCTAGTGATATTTTTTTGTCATTATCTCCTTATTATGATTTTAGCCCTAGTTCTTGAATCTGGTAGTTAGGGTCTGGCAATTGATTAGACATTGATGTTGCTTGACTCTATTAGTGTTGAATTACATGTTATTCCTATCATACCAGGTACAGGTAGTTTTATGCCGATTCGAGTCTTAGTAAAAATATTTGTATTTTTAGTATCTTCGATGTCAACTAATTAGTTTGACTATAGTCAGTTCTTGAGGTGTCGGTATGCCTCTCGGATATCATTTATCAATTAGTTCTTTAAACCCAGTTCTGATGCTTCCCGATAAGAAGCTCTAGCAGTGTGCAAAGAAATACTAGTATCGGTTCATGTTTTCCTCTAGACGGTTACCACGCTTCGAGGATAAGAAGCTCTGGCAGTCTTAGGAACACCGATTACATTTATCAGAGTCCGATAAGACTCTCGGTACTCGGATAAGTATCTCGACTTAGTCTTCGGCCCTGGCAAACCTATCAGCTTAGTAGTCATCCTAGGACTATCCGGTGGGAGTAGAACTTGGCACCGAGCGGACTAGAGTTCAGTAGCACCTAGGTTCATAGAACTACGTTTCCACCGTAGGTTATTTAGCCCAAACGAGATCAAATGGTTATCTGATTTATTCCTTTATACATTGGCCAAGTTATATTGGGTCCTCCGAGAGGGCGTATCACATAGAACTCCACATTTAGATCATGTGTTTATATGTCGATCATAGACTCTCCCACTTGTCAATTAGTTCGGCTCAATTTTAGCTCATTTCAGTATCTCAGTTCGAGGACATGTTTGTGACCATCAGCTTAGGTCATTATTGAACATATCGATTATAGTTCAGACTAGTTCTGATGTTTTCGGTTGGTTTATTTCATATTATTGTAGTTCGGTAACTTATTCTATCATTCTTATTGTCTCTCATAGTCATTACATTAATCTTGGCCATATACTTTTTATTCTCTATCATATTATAATACGGGCGCAAGTTCTCGATCCCAAGCCATCGTCGGTAGTTTCCATCCAATGATATCAACAGCGGTGTTGGGTGAGTCCTCATCTTCGGAGGACGATATTTGTTTTAGTTAATTCTTGTAGATGAATTTTAGAGTTAGTAGAGACATCTGACAAATCATCAATTAGTAGTTGGGTTTTCGGATATAGTTATTCCAATATTTTTGGATATGTTGACTCTTTTCAAACCAGTTTGCTTGAATAACATATTGCCATAAGTTTCTGCTTAAGTTTACTTAGTATACCAGTGCAAATGGTAGATCATGGGTTAGCTTGGGGTCAGCTTGTGGCACAAAGTACTTTGTCTCGATCAGAGAGTGTAGACTCGAGGGCGTGAAAAACTTGATATCAAGGAAAATAGGTTTGAAGTATCCTAGGATGTCTGAAAGCCGCATCAAGTAGAGTCCTTTTCATGACTGTGAAGCGCGCCACACTTGCCAGGCAGGAAGCTACAGACATTATTAAGGAAAACTCCTTTTCCATACTCTTTATCGTGCGTTAAAGTCTAATTCAAAAAAATTTCCTCTAACTTGTGCTCTATTCGTTTCATTGAAACTATACGCTAAAGCGAGGAAACAAAAAGGGGGGCTAGCAGTGCCTTCAACCTGCCCCACCGGCTCTGCTCGACCCCTTAGGACAATCAAGTGTCCTCGGCGGGGTACAGTGGCAATCATTCTTTGGCCTCGAGACCAGTGACTAATCAAGGCTGTTATTTGTTGGTGGTTTCGATGAATACAAATGGGTCATGACGGCTTTTAGAGTTTGAGATTTCACTCGATTGAACCTTATAGCTTTTCATGGATGCAAGGCTGGGAGAGGACCCACAGGAGTTTGTAGATAAGGTGCAGATCATCCGGAGTATAGGTGTTACTTCCACAGTGCGTCTTGTTGTCTACCGGTTTAAAGAATTGGCTCGAGATTTGGTAGGACTAATACAGAGAAGGGGAGGCCAGCAGCAGTGGGGTCAGACGAGTGGGAAAAGTTCACAACAACATTTCTAGACAGTTTCCCTCCCGAAGTTGAGGGAGGCTAAGGTCGTAGAGTTCTTGAACTTAAAAGCGAAATGCACGTGGAGGAGTATGCATATGAGTTCACTTTCGGTTGTCAAGGTATGCTCCAAAGATGTTAGCCGGGCAAGGGCTCGCATGCTTCGTTGATATCAACGGAGTATAAAACTTAGTACTTAAGGAGTGGAAAAGCGTGATGCTCATAAAGGACATTGACCTCTCCATCTGATCGTTCATGCCCGATGGATTGAGGCAAAAAGTTAAAAGATATGGAACGGGAGAATAAGCGGACTAGAATGGGTCAATCTGATTATGTCCACAAGAGGTCTGTTAATAGTAGCCGCCCACAAAAGCAGCAACGAGAGGACTCCCGCACCCACATCCCAGCCGGTGTCCCTTCTTTCGATCCACTTAAGGATCGAAAGGGTAGAGCTGTCACGGCTCTCGGTCCTAGAGTCACGGTGCCGGCAGCAACTACCTATCTTTTTTCTAAGTGTGGCAAAACCATCCAGGTGAATTCTTCTAGGCAAGAGGGTTTCTTTGGATATGGACAGCTAGATCACGAGGCTAAAGGTGTCGTTAGCAAGATGGGGAAGATCCCACAGTCTACAACTTGGGACGCCCGGCAAGCCATCCGGCTCAATAGGGTAACACTTCAGGTACGGACGGTCAGCGCAAAACTACATTTATGCTTTGTCCTCTCGTTAGGATCAAGAGAGCTCACCTAACGTGGTCACAAGTATCATTTACATCTCTTCCATCTAGATGTGTATGCCTACTAGATCCGGAGCACACCATCATTTTGACTCTAGGTAATAGTATCTGATTTGAAATTAAATCTAGAAGTCCTCTCGAGAACCATTCTCAGTCTCTACCCTAGTTGGTGAGTCGGTTAGGGCCAGCCGGGTGTATAGAAACTGCTAGGTATCAGTATTGAGTAAAGTAATTCTAGATAATCTAATTGAGCTAGACATGGTTAATTTTGACCTCATTCTTGGCATGGATTGAGATTTTGCATTATTGATATGCCTTAGTTCATCGCAGGAATAATCCAGTTCTGAAGTGGATGGGAAGTAGTTCGCACCTAAGGGTCTGTTTATTTCCTACCTTAAGGCAAGGAAGCTCATTGTTGCGCCCAGCCCGGACGCAAGTGTGCGCGTTCATACAAGTATACAATGGCTCTTTTAAGGGTCGGATGTTGAACTATGAGTGGACTCATTTTAGAAAATATTCAAGTTCTATTGCTATATTAAATTTCACTAGTGTTGATTGTAGACATTTCGATTTTTTAAACTAAATCTAAGTGATGATCACAAAATACTAGGAAAATAATAATAGAAGAATCTAGAGTTAAAAACTGAAAATCATGTAATGCTACAATTTACAATGGTTCAAGTATATAAATTTCAATTGTTGTCTCAGAGAGATAATATGCACTGTTCATGGTCTCTCAAGCCTCTAAACACAACAAACTGAACTCACACCGACATCATTGAGCGGGGATGTGACGTCATGCTCGTGAGCAATTAACCTTTGTGAATGTGGTCTACGGGGTTTATGCCCTTGATTGTGGACTTTTTGTACCTCTAATCATTTAATCTAGCGAACTACAACTACTTCTATGAGTTGTGATGTGAAAGTCTAAATCTCTGTCTAGCTATCGTCCCGTTTTATTAACCAAGCAAGGCGCTTTAGGTATAATTGCTATCTAACCACGAATCCTATTGTAAAGACAAGAACGTGCTCCCTGCATTCCATTCTTTCTAACCAAGGGTTACTCTTTCAAGCTTTTACTTAAGTTTAACAGAGTTTGTTTCTATGGTGATCAAGAATGAAAACAATACAATGAATAGAATGAAAACAACACAACAACAAAACTTAAATAGAAGATGAAAATCGAGAAATTACATTCATATCATATGGCCTCAACCCAAGAGGAAGGGTTTAGCCACTCATGTTCTTCTAGTGCCAAAACATGTTTAAAGTAATGTACTTACAAAATGGTAAAAGAGAATGAAAATTTTTGAACCTTAGGTAGAGTTTCCTTCGTTCTTCACTTCTTTCTGTCTCTCCAAAAATATTTAAGTGATAAATAATTTAGAAGCTAAATTGTACTATTTATATTAAATGAGAAAGTGCAAAAATCTGTAGAGTGGGTAAAATGGCTCTGTGTCATTGACTGGTCGCCAATTTACATTCGTGACATGGAGTTATCATGGGGCTACTGGAATGTGGCATTTGCATTGTCTGAGTCGAGAACCAAAGGGCATGGCAGGCACTCACACGGTTGGGCCGGCGTGGCATGCTTCTTGTCCCACACGGATTCCCACATGGCATGACACGAGTGCGCCGAGTTGCTGCATTTCTTGCCCTCGCACGCACATACATGGGCGTGACACGGCCTATCATAGGTCGGTTGGCATGGCACCTTGTTTGGGCTATCGTGGTGTTTCTTCATGCTATTTTGTGCAATTTGTCATCAACTCAATCAAAGTTCCTCCTTGCTAGGTGCATAGGGTCATATTTGCTTATCTTTAACATTTTTCACCTACAAACAAGGGCTAATCATATTGTTAGTTGATGCACGAAATTACTCCCCCAAATCATATGAGAATGTAATCAATTAAATTGACAAACATGACTAACACTAAGTTATAAAAATAGCACTTGGACACATAAATATTCCCAAGATCACTGCCCACACATAAATTCTTGTTCAATACTCGAACTTCTGTTACATCTCATGCACATAAAGGACTCACCAATAACTAATTGAAGCAAGACAACTCAAACTAACTTCGCTGCTTGATTGTCTCGGATAGTAAGTTTAAGATGGCGCATGCAATATGCGATTGAAATCACATACAACTAAGTCAATACTTCCTAACCTCAATAATCGACTCTCAAACTCAGTAAATTCATGCAAATTAACCATTTAAGAAATCCGAAATGAATTTTATCCTCCATCGAATATGTACCTCACAACAGAGAGATACCCATTTTCCTTTCGCAAGTTTTCAAATTGTGCATGTATGGGTATATGAATAAGAATTCAGCTCACTCCACAAAGAATTCACATGCGACATGTAATGACCCATAAACATTCCATTAGTGTTTTACTTCACTAATTTAGGAATGTTTTAGTAGATCAAGTAGTACTTATTGGGTTCTAGTGTAGCTAAGGGACGGGTAGAGACTATTCTGGCATTAATAGGTGGCTATCTTCCTAAGTACTTTTAATACATCACATTCTCATTATGGACATCACTTCTCTTACTTCACCTCTATTCTTTTTGACTTATCAATTTCCTCTTTTTGTTTCCCCATTTCTTTAAGCACACATAGATTATTAGTATGGGAGTACTTAAGCTTATTCTCAAGCTTTGTTTCTTTTACTCCCCGCCAATACTTATGCATTTTTAAACAAGTGCATCTCTAGTTTTTTCTTCAACTCCCACAACCACTATTTTCCTTCTTTTTCCAATTTCTCACTCCTTAACTCTCTTACATTTTTCATTTAAGTGCTTAGGAGTTTTGCATTAAATTCAAGGCTAATACGGAAAATGGGATTATCTCTTATTGTGTCTATCAAAGAATAGGCTAAAATCTCAACGAGGGCTAACTAGGATCGGATATTAAAATTAGGTAAAGCAAGGGCTAGGAATTAGGCTCATTCAAAGAAACCTAAATCATCTCTTACAACCGACATCCCTTATTTTTATTTTGTATATACACCAGGTAAGTTCTAGACACTACACACAATAGAATGGAATATTAAAAAACCTTACACTCGGTGCACATGCCGATTCAACATAGATTCGGTAGACTCTTGCTCGATTAATCACAAGAATTCACAATTAAGATTTTGCTTTATGAGTCACATTAAAGAGACTAGGTGTCTCAAACAGAGTTATGCAATTGCTAAGCATGCTTCAAAATTAGCTGGCGTCTCACAATCATGTACAGCACATAACAAGAATATCAATCTATCAATGGACTAAGGATTCAAACATAACACCTATTGACTAATTTTCCCTCCAAGGCGGTCATCATCCATTCATCATGAGAAAGTCCTAACTATGACTGAAATGTTATGTACAGGCAAGGAAAAATTTCCATTTCTCAATTCCAAGTGCCCCCTTTGGAAAAGAACCGAAAAGAAAAATCGAAGGGTGGTGAAATGTGCTCAACTCCAACTTTTTCAACAAAAGCATTATACCCGGCACCGCATTCGCCCAAAATAACTAACTTTAAAATTTTGAAAATGCTAAATTCATAATTAACTTTTTAAAAATATTCTATGTCCCCAAGCGTCAATTATAGTGGAAACAAGGGTGAGATACTTCTGAAAAGCGCTAGGCCTAGCTAACAACATGTTTTTCTTGTCTTTTTTGAACACGTGGGTCATCGACCCACACACTCATATTGTTGTCATGCTCCTTAGCTTTCCTTTACAGGTACTTAGACTTCCCTGAATCTGTGCTTAACAATCACAACAAACAACAACAGAGTGAAAAATAAACATAAATTATAGCCCGAATGAAAGTGTACTTTTTGTGTGGTACTCTTGAGTTCCCTTTCCCACAGTGACACTTAATTTTACGTCGTGGAACGATGTGGGTTATCATTTTCAGGATATCCTAAAAAAAAAGTGTTCTCTTTCGAGAACCATCTTGTCCTCTTTCATTTTTAGAGAGAACATCCTCCTCGAGTCCCACTTTTCTTCCATCTTAACAGCTGATTTCGCCTCCATCGGACTTGAGGTGAAGTGTCCACATGTCCGGCAATAGTGGACCCATGGAATCTACTACCCCATACTTAGCATAAATCACACTGATCTTATGGAGATCCATGTAGTGTGTGGATGGGTTGATCTCTAGATAGACTCACGAGAGCTCTTTCTCATCATTGACCATCATTTTAAGGGTACCCGCTCTTACATTAATGATAGCTCCTCCTGTTGCCAAAAATGGTCATCCCGGGATCGAGGTACCTTGTCATCAGCAAAAATCAGAATGATGAAGTCGATAGGTATAATGAATATACCTACTTTGATGAGAAAGTGCACAATAATTCCTTCCGGTTCCACTTTGTTGACTTCTCTGTCGGTTGCGGCATTACTCTTGTGGGCCTAGGCTTTCCCAAACCCGAGTGTTAAACAGAGATAGGTTCACTAAATTCTTATTGCCCTATATGTCATACGAGCCCTTATGATTTGACTTCGCCCAATTTGTACGGGAGGGTGATACTCCTGAGTCCTTAAGCTTTGGCATCTTGCTCATCACCACGTAGATAAACTCCTAAGAGACACACTTTCTAGACATCCACTAGCCTCACTTTGTTAGCCCGTACATCTTTTAAGTACTTGGCGTACTTTGGCATCTTCTTTGCAAGACATCTAGTAAAGGCAAATTGATATGAAGTTCTTCGAAAATATCAAAGAACTTCTTAAAACATTCTTCCTCCTTGCTTTTCTTGAGCCTTTGTGGGAATGGTGGTGGCGGATTAAGGCTGGCTTCAATGATGGTTTGGCATTGTGTTTTGCAGCCCTTTGATTATCTTCTCTATTAGCTGATGGACCACGTTTGACTAGCTCTGGTTGCACCTCATTTCTCTTTTAATTCGGTGATGTATCAATAGGCGCTTGCCCTCCTTAGGCTGATGGAATTAACTGCGGGTGTTTATCTTGTATAAGCTGAGTAACCCTCCCTAAAGTACGGCAAGTTGAGCGATTGCTAATTGACCCACCTATTTTTCTAAGTTTAGTGGCCATATTGATTTTCAAGTCTGAGGCCATCCTTGCGATTTTCTGCCCGAGGTGGAGTGCGAGTAACCATGATTTTTTTTTCAACATCTTCTCAATGTTGCCACTATTGGGTAGCCTTTGTGCTGTGCTCTTTTCTTTGCTTAGGTTGCTCGTAACTCTTACTCTGATTGCCACCCCAAGAAAATTTTGATTGAGTTTGCCAAGTTTTTGTTGTAGGTGTTCCCATAACTCTAATTGTTCCTATGCACGTACCTGAGAATTATTTGACTCACGGATTGGCCCATGAGTACGCCTTTGTGCCATTACTCCTACAAATTTCACACCAGATTTAGGAGCTTCTTTGAATTGCACTAACTTTGTCCTTTGTGATTTGATTCGTACTTAGTTTTAAGGGGCGGAGTCATCATACGTCTTGCCGGTGATGCTAATTGTTCTTCAAGGCATTGACACTATCTACTTGAGTCATCCCTCTGGTTCTTTTTCTTTGCCTCTGGATGATTCGCTATACCACGGATTACCTTGACAATGTTCAATAGAGTGTACAACTCATAATACATTTTCTCAAGTGCTTGCCCAGTGATGCGAAGTCTAACAATATTTTAGTGTACAGGTCTAGACTCTCCTTAAAGGTATGCGATAACACCTCATTCATTGTTGGTGATGGGGGCAGTCTCTCAGCAATGACTTGAACTTCTCCTAGGACTAGTATAAGTTCTCCTTAGGTATTACTTAAAACAAAAGATTGCACTTGAGCTTGGCGGTATTTCTTGAAGGGAAGAATCTAATGAGGAGCTTCCTTTCTAGGTCATCCCAAGAAGTAATGGAATTTGTTGGCTCGGCCTTCAACCACCTCTTTGCCTCTAACTGTGAAAATGGGAAGAGGGTGTGTCGGGGACATAATCGGTTGACACTCGAGTGGGGACAAATGCTAATCTCCAAAAATTTCTCTAAGTGTTGTTGGTCCTCATGTGTCCTCCCGGAAGGAGTGACCACTAGAATGTAACAATGCACCATGTTACATTTAGCTCAGTTTCCTTCGGGCTCGATTTGCGGATATTGGAGGTGCACATTTGTCGCTAGTGGAATTTCCACTTTGTGGGCGGAGTCGGGCTACCATTTGCTCAGAAACAACTGCAATGCCTTATTGGTGGATGCATTGTATTTTCTCTGTAGCGTTTCAACAAAAGCTCTCAGAGCTCCTCTCGAGCAAATCACGATTAGCATTTAGGCTCCAATAAAGGTTCCACCAGCTCTCTATTCCTTGCAAGTTACGCAGCTGATAACCTTTCACAATAGAGGCAGGCTGAGACCAAGTTTTCAAACCACTTAAGAAAATAAAATTCACTCAAAGACTAAAAAAATTCACTAAACCCGGAGTCCCCGACAGAGAAAAAAACTTGTGCGCCCGGCCACAGCGTACCACGATCGTACAAATGTATAGTGGCCCTTTTAAGAAGAAGATGTCAAACAGACAGGGACTGAAATCATTTTAGCGAAGATTCTAGTTCAAGTGCTATGTTAAATTTCATTAATTGTTGATTGTAGAGATTTCGGTTGTTTAAACTAAATATAAGTGATGATCGAAAATAATCGGGAAATAATAATAATAGCGCATCTAGAGTTAAGGCGACAATCATGCAATGCTACAATTCACAATGGATCAAGTATGAAATTTCGGTTGCTATCTCAAGAGATAATATCAGTGTAGTGGTCTCTGAGCCTCTAGACACAACAAGCCTTCAGGCTCTGTAGGCATTATTGAGCACGGATGTGGCAGTCGTAATTTGTGAGCAATTAACCTTTGTGGATGTGGTCTACAGGGGTTTTGCCCTTTATTATGGACTTTGCACATCTAATCATTTAACCTAACTTAGCTACGCTACTTCTATGGCAGTGATGTGACAATTCTAAGTCAAGCGTCGAGATATCGTCCCGTTTTATTAACCAAGCAAGGGCATTAGGTATAATTGCTATCCTAACCGCGAATTTCTTTCATTCTAACCTTGGGTTACTCTTTTGAGCTTTTTCCTAAATTTAACAAGTTTGTTTTCAAGATGATCGAATAAAAATAACAATGATTAAGAATGCAAGACAAAACAACAACTAAACTCAGCCCGAAGATGAAAATCAGAAGTACATTCCTATCTTGTGGCCTCAACCCTGATGAAGGGTTTTAGCTACTCATGTTCATACAATTACTTAAAGACATGTTTAAAGTAATGTACTTACAAAAATGGTATAAGAGAATTAAAATTTTTGAACCCTAGGTAGTGTTTCCTTCATTCTCCCTTCGCTCCTTTCTGTCGCTCCAAAAATATCCCGTGATAAATTATTTTAGAAGTTATGGGTCATATTTATATTAAATCAGAAATTGCAAAAATCAGCCATGGGTGAAATGGCTCCGTATCACCCGGACACAGTCGCGCCCAGGTGCCTCCATGTCACGGAATTGTGCGGGGCTCTTGGAATGTGCCATTGGTATTTCCTAGTTGGGTGCCAAAGGCGTGGCACAGAGGCTATCATTGCAGCTGGGTGGGTGTAGCACAGCTGCACAGCCACGAGATCTTTGCGCATGTACGACACGAACACGCGCGATTGTTGCTTTTCCTACCTTAGCACACACACGTATAGGCGTGACGACATAAATCGCACAGGTGGGCCGGCGTGGTTTGTTGGGCTATGCGGCAGGTTGTTTCTTCATGCCATTTTGTGCAATTGTCATCCTAACTCAGTCCAAAGTTCTTCCTTGCTTGTTCAAATTTATCATATTTGGCCATCTTTTGACATTTTCACCTACAAGCAAGGGCTAACGAAATTATACAGAAAATAACATGAGAATGTAATCAATTAAATTGAGAAACACAGTTAACACTATGTTTTAAAATAGCACTTGGGCACATTAATATGCCCAAGATAACAAATTGGTGCATCTATCAACTGAGTTAGGTTCAAAGATTCTTGCTCTAAGACCCTAACTATTCATTGAGTTTCAATTATCAACGAGTTACTAATGTCATTCCTGAAGATCTTCCCGGAGTCCCTCTTGGGCAGGAAATGGACTTCAACATAGACCTTCTTCTAGACCTTTCGGCCTATCTCTATTAGACGTATAGAATTGCTCCGAGTGAGCTTAAGGAGTTGAAGGAACAACTAAAAGACCTTCATGATAAGGTTTCGCCCGGGCCCAAGCATCTCTCTATGGGGTGCTCAAGTGTTGTTCGTGCAAAGAAAGATTGTACTCTCAAAATGTGTATCGACTACCATTAACTGAATAAGGTTACAATTAAGAACAGGTATCCTCACAGGATTGTCGGGTGTTCGATCGGCTTTAGGGAGTTAGTTGTTTTTCCAAGGTAGATCTCGAGGCCGGGTATCATCGGTTTAGGGTCAGGGAATGTGACATATCGAAAACAACCTTAAGAACTTGGTATGGTCAGTATGAATTTGTGGTTATGTCCACTGGACTAACTAATGCCCCTCATCTTTCATGGGCGTGAACGGGGTATTCATATAGTATCTATATATGTTCGTCATTGTGTTCATAGAAGATATATTGGTGTACTCCAGAAATGAGGAGGAGCATGTTAGCTCATAGCAAGGATAGTGTTGCAGACTCTCAAGGCCGTCGACAATTCCTTTGTAAGTAGCTTAAATGTGAATTCTGTTTTGAAGTCTGTTGGCTTTCCTTGGTCATGTGATTTCAAGTGAGGGTATTAGTAGATCCTTAGAAAATATTGTAGTGATATTGTGGCCAAAACCTCTTTGTCCCTATAAATATTAGAAGTTTCCTAGGTCTATCCAGTTATTACCGATGGTTGTGAAGGATTTTCTTCTATTGTGTCTTGTACGATTAGCTAACTCAAAAAAAGGTGAAGCTTCAATGGTCGGATGCGTGTGAGAAAGAGTTTCCGGGGAGTTGAAGACTCCACTCACTATAGCTCCATTTTTTACCTTACCAAAACGAACGGATGGATTTGTGGTCTATTGTGATGCTTCAAGTTGGCCTCGATTGTTCTGATGCAGCGAGGTGAATTGCCAGCTTATGCCTGCAAACCCAGTTCAAAGTTCATGAGAAGAATTATCCGACTCGGGATCTTGAATTGGCAGCTGATAGTAGTTGGTTTAGAGATATGGAGGCATTTCCTTTATGGGGTTCATGTTAATGTTTTTACTGATCTGGAATCTTTCGGTACGTATTCGATCAGAAGATTTAAACCTTCGTCGAGAGAAGGTAGTTGTAGTTACTAAAGGATTATGAAATGAGCATGCTACCACTCGAGCAAGGTAAATGGTGGTGATGCCCTAGAAGGATGTCCATAGGAGCATTGCTCATGTTGAAGAAAGCGAAAAAAGAACTAGCAAGGGATATTCATAGGTTAGCTCGATCGGGAGTCTAGTTGGTTGATTCAACTAAGGGCGGAGTAGTAATGCAAAGTGGGTCACATTCCTTGTTAGTTGTTGAGGTTAATTAGCGGGGATTAAGATCCCCTGCTGGCAGAAGCTGAAAGAAGCGATTCTACAAAAGGAGTGGAGGCTTCTCTAAGGGGAGATGGTGTGCTTCGTTACAGAGCTGACTATGTGTACAAGGCGTAGGTGAATTGAGGCGGCAAATATTGGTAGAAGCACATAGCTCCGGATATTCTAATACGGTGCCACTAAGATGTACCGCCTACGGGATATCTGCAGTGGGATGGCATGAAGAAAGACATGTCAAATTTGTGGCTAAGTTCCCGAGCGCCGGCGGGTTAAGTGGAACATGTCGGGGGCACAGGGTATGACCCAAGATATTAGCATACCCAAGTGGAAGAGGTATGGTAAGATAAACTTTGTTATAGGTCTACCTCGTATTCATCGGCGGTATGAGTCAATTTGGGTGATAGTCGATTGGATGACCAAGTCGGCACATTTTGTCGATTAAAACTATAGACTCGGCGAGGATTACGTTAAACTTTACTTTTGAGGTTTGGTTAGATTGCATGGAGTGCCCTTGTTGTCCATCATTTCGAGATAGAATTTACCTAATTAACCTCGCATTTCTGGAAGTCATTTCGAAAGGACTGCGTACTCGAGTCAAGCTCAGCACAACTTTTCACCCTCAAATAGATGGAAAAGATGAGTGGACAATTCGAGACCTTAAAAGATATCTCTTTGAGAGCATGTGTGATCGATTTTAAGGGCAGATGGGATGATCATTTACCTCTCATCGAGTGTGCATACAACAACAGCTACAACTCCATTATTCAGATGGCTCCATTTGAGGCATTATATGGTAGGTGGTGTAGGTCTCCTATAGGGTCGTTTGAAGTTTGCAAAGCTACCTTGATAAGACCGAGACTCGGTTATGAAGCTATACAAAGGGAAATTGCAACTTATAAGAGAAAGGTTAAAAATAGCTTAAGCGAAGCGGAAATCATATGCGATGTAAGGGAGAAAGAGCTAGAATTTTTGTAGATGATTAGGTTTATCTAATAATTTCACCCATGAAAGGGATGATGAGGTTTTTTAAAAGAAGGCTTCATTGGTATATAAGACCCTACAAGATTTCGAGCGAATCGGCAATGTGGCCTCTGATTAGAAATTACCGCCGGAGTTATCTGTGCACCCAGTCTTCCATGTGTCATTGTTGAAGAGGCCATCGGTGATTTGAGCACGGTTGTTCACTAGGCACGGTGTGGCAGTGAAGGATAGTCTCTCTTACGAAAGTCCCGGTTAAGATCCTTGGCCGGGTTAGGTTCGTAAGATGAGAGACAAGGTAGTCTCTTAAGTGAAAGTCTTATGGAGGAACCAACTTGTTGAAGTCCATATGGGAGGCAGAAGTAGATATGATGGCCAAATATCCCCATTTATTCCCTTCAAGTTTAGTTTCAACGTCAGGTATTAAATTCCTCCTCAATACTTTGTTTAGTTCCGTACTCATCCACTTTATTTGTATTATCAGCATGCATTCTAGTTGCATCACCCTCACTTAGCATGAAAGTTTGGTCAGTTCCGGAGTCAGTCACTCCTTAAAGAATTAGTTTATAGTCTCGGTTTAGGGATTGTAGCTCCTTTCCCGGTTTTCGCGGTTTTAGCCTTCATCGTGAATGATCCCAAGAATGCGTAATATCCCAAAACTTTCCTAGACTTAACTCGAGAATCGCGAATCGTAGAAAATTTTGTCTCAGATGATCGAGACAATAAGTTGTGTCAGCAGTAATGACCCGTTTTCTAGGTCATAGTAGCCCTAGCAGGTTGTCCTTAGGGGACCAACGAGACATGGAATGACCCGTTGTGAGGAAGAATGAGTCGTCTGTCACTCTTTACCTTCCCCACTTTCAGTCCAACTAAACCCTTTCCAAGAACCCATGAGTCAAACGATGATTCGTCATTTGATGTAATAAGTTGTGGTGTGACTCATTAGTTGGAGCTCAAAGTATTGTAGATAAACTCCTTCGGTGATAACGAGTGGAAACAGGCCCATTGTATCATGCAATGAGTCGTTGTGTCCACACAATGATGAAAAGCCCCCAAAATCTTTCGAGAGATCCCAATATCCGGGATGAGAGCAAACAGCAACTCATTGGATCAACCAGGCATGGTATCACCCGTTAAAGGGGTCCAATGTTATGTTCGATTTCTGCCACTAACAGAGGTACCATTGGCTATTGGTTCATCAAGCGAGTAGAGTGGTATCTTTCGTTGTCAATTTCTAGTGACCAATTTCCCCAGTTTGAGCCAGTGGCGGGTCCCAATGAGTCGTGGTGTCAACCAACGACTCATTGTGTGACTCATCAGTCCCTGTGATCAGTTTTCCAAATTTTTCAGAGGTGTTTTCTTGTTATAGCTATTTTAGTTCAAAACTACCTCATTTTGGGCACGTTTAGAATAATTAAAGGAATAATCGAATAAGTACCTTTCATTTTCACTCAACTCTCTATCTTAGGAAGCGAAAGAAATTCTGAGACGAGACATCTCGGGAAAAGCTAGGGCATTCCATCTTCTTCTAAATTCCTCAAAGTTTTCTCAGGAATCTTCCATCAAGTATGTGGGTATTTAACAAGGGGTGTTCTTCCTTGTGCCCTCACCCTAAAATCTCTTATTAGTAGTAATACGAAGTTCACACGTTGAAAGTTAAATCGTTAGTAAATTGTGGAATTTCTTTCATGTGATATAATTCTCTTGGTATGGAGGTTATTTCTAGTGATAATGCTTGGTCATTAGTTCTTGAATGTAGTAATTAGGAGTCTTGCTTAATTGATTATACATTAATGTTCCTTGACTATCAGTGTTGGAATTCCCATGTTATTACTATCATATTAATTTTCAACTTGATTTGCATGCTAGTTGATCTTAGTCAAAATGCCGGTATTTTAGTATCTTCCGGTAATGTCGGCTAATCGGTTTGACTATAGTAAGTTCTTGAGGTTTGTTAATGCCTACATATATCAATTATCAGAGTTAGTTCTTTGAAGGTTATGATGCTTGAGATAAGCAACTCTAACCGGTTGAGAAATACAAGTATCAATTTCATGTTTGTTCTCTAGATGGTTACGACACTTCCGGATAAACGCTCTAGCCGAGTCTTAGGAACAGATTATAGTTATTCGGTCCAATAAGACTCTCGGAAGTACTTCCGGATAAGTATCCCTAAGTTAGTCTCGGGCCCCCAGGTTTGAGCTATGACTTAGTAGTCATCTAGGACTATTTAATGGGAGTAGAACTTATGCCAAGGTGGGCGGGGTTCCAATGCCCAAGTTCCCCGAACTACGTTGCCATCGTATGTTATTTAGCCCAAATGGGCTTAGATAGTTATCTCACAATTCATGCCTTTATACCACGGAAAGGTATATTAGGTCATATCACACGATGGGAAGTATACATCAAGCTCATGTTTAGCTCAAGTGGTTATATATCGGTTATAGACTCTCCCACTTGCAGTGTGAGTCTCGGTTCGGTTCAGCTCGGTTTAGCTCGATTCGGTATCTCAGTTCAAGGATATGTTTGTGACCATAACTTGAGGGTCATTATTGACCATATCGGTTAAAGTTTAGATTTGATTTAAAGTATTTTAGTTGGTCATTTCATGTTATTGTAGTTCAGTTACTTATTATCTCATGCGTATTGTATCTCTCACTTACTAAGTACATTTGAAATGCGACATACTCTATGTTGTATTGTAATATGATACGGGCGCAGGTTCTTAGTCCCGGCATCATCGGTAGTTTCCTCGAGATGATATCAATAGCGGTGTTGGATGAGTCCTCGTCTTTCGAGATAATATTTGTTTTTAGTTAGTTCTTAGTTAGAAAGATTTTTAGAAGTTAGTAGGGCTTGTCAGGAACTCATCAATTAGTAGTTGGCTTTCAAACACAGTTGTTCAATATTGTTTTCAGATATATTGACTCTTATCATACCAGGTTTCTTGAATAACTTATATTTCCATAGCGGCTTCCTCTTTCCTTTACTTAGTATGCGATTACAAAGTTATACCATGGGTTAACTTAGGAGTAACTTGTGGCACCAAATAGATGCCTTGGCAGGGTGTAGACTCAGTCGTTACACCTAGTAAATTCTTTCATTCCTCCAAGTCAATGAACTTTTACGAATGACTATGCTATTTGATCCCCTTCTACCTATAGTGACCTAGTTGAGTTAGCCCAATATTACTACTCTTCCATCAAAATCTCATACTGACATTGTTCAAGAATGTTGCTATTAAAGGAGTATCTGCGTCTTGTCACCCCTAGGTCAGTTCCTTGGAATGTACGCCTACCCATTCACACTTGGTTTTACACCGACCATTGACCTATTAATCATTGATCTATGCAAATGTTGCGCCATTTTCCTTTATCAAGTTGGCCCTTCGTTATAGAGAGTTATGGCCTAACTATCATTTTGGCCAATAAGGCTTCTAAAGTCCAAAATTCCCCGATAGCTTTAAGCCTAAGCCATTTGATTATACTCTATGCTCCAAAAGTTATTTCGTGAGTGGGTTCATTATTCTCATGAAGCAAGGAAAAACTGTCTTCCTTCTCCGGCATGGATAAAGACAATACCTAAACTAAGTCGAAAGGTTCTTGATCATTCCTACAATAGAGATTATTCTGGAGAGGTAGCTTCCTTTCCAAGAGACGTGGAATTTGAGTCGTAAGTAACATAAAACAAAAAGAAGCTCCATTTATATTATTTAAAATAATTGTAACCTTTTTTTAATTTTGTTGACTATTCAATGGATTTTGAATACCATAATAGGCCTTCCTAAATGGGGTCCAAACTGATCGGACTTGAAAAGTGATCTCCAAGAGTTGCTTGAGAGCAAAAAATCAAGGTAAGAAATCCTTGTGCTCAGCATTCCACTACTAGATTGAGTTTAACTTCTTATTTAACATATTTTATATTTGGTAGGTTTGCATAAGGGATCTTTGAAGACCCCAATGTATAACCCTATACTTTATTTGATTCCTTCTGCTTAACGGATCTCTTAAATTATATAGAAGAAAAAAGGTCAAACCTCTTTTTCTTCGACAGAGAAATCTTCTTTAACTGTTGATTCTCTTCTATAAAGTAAAGGAGTTTTGTTGAACCAAGCTCCTTCGGGGAAACTGCCAAAACTAGGGTTGACGTGTAAATGCCTCATATTTATTTCCTCCTTCCCTCTCCAGATCAAGCCCTATTCTTGAAGTTGTTACTATCGAGGAGGATGAGGAGATTGATGATGGAGAACTTGTTGTTTGAGGACCTAGGTCTAGATTAGCTGAGGAGTAATTTCCTAGTGAATCTAGATCACCATTAAGAACACATCCAAATGAAGCTGGCCAACCCTCAGGAGGAGAGAAAGGTTTTGAAGGGGCTGATACAAAGACTCCACAACTAGTGAGTGTTCTAAGGAGGACTCTATCAACCAGTATTCTGACTAGGTTGTCTTTTTCCTCTTCTTGACCTCCATGAAGAAACCATGGTTCATCCTAGTCATATCTAGTCAACGTATTTTTGGTACTGAGTGATAATCTGCATGTAACAAGGTTTGCTCTTCTAAGGATTCAAAGGGATATAAACTTTCCTTCAAGACCAGTTTCTATTGCCAATTACCTCTCTTCGTGAATCCTTGATTCAGATAAATAAAAAATGGAGAATCTCTTAGATTATTATTATTTTATTGAAGGCATGCATGATACCTCTTGGGTATAGTCTATTTCTTTAATATTCTTTGAAATTCTTACCCTTCAAAAAAATGAGAAGCTCAAGGCTCAATTGGACTCGTTGATGTATGAGATTTTGGCTTCGAAGGCCAAGCTTTCCAAGAAAGCTGAGGAAGAGAAGGTAATCGAACATATTTCAATGTTGAAAGACGATCTCAAATAATTCAAATGAGATTATGAGAAGGATAACTGATATCTGGATCTAGAAAATTGGGAAAAAGAAGCAGATAGTCAGCAAGCTAATCAGCTTCTTACCGAGCTAACTTCTTTGAATAAAATCTAGAGAACTCAGGAGATTTCTCTTAACTTGAGCATTGAGAGGGATTACTTCCTTGAATATGAAGTTTAGCGGTTAAACACCAAACTTTCAGCTAAAGGATGATGAGAAAGTGGTTGCGAATTAAATTTCTCGCAGAGGATTATGACGTTGAGGAAAATAATCTATCATCAACAGAACACTGTAAAATTGGTGAACAAATGCCTAGGGATTTAAATTGGCGAGAATACGAACCTTGAATCCATAAGGGATAAAGCTCTTGCTGACCTCACAGATCAATAATATGGTCTTTCTCTTGAATCCAAGTTTATTACCTAGAATTTTTGGAGGTTCACTCTAGAACATGTCAAGGAGAGCATTGAAGAAATTAATTCCAAAAATTTCGAGGCTAAAGGATTAGAAATCAAAGCTCGAGATAACTTACTGCCTATTCACTAGTTGAGTACCTATAGTTAAAGTAAAGTTAAATCTCTCAGGGAGTAAAAAGAAAAAGAGCCTCTTGAACCTCACTTGACATTCTAACTCCGGCCTCACTGTTATGTCTCTGAATCCTCCTAGTGGAAGTTCATAGTTTTGTTAATTTCTTATTGTAATATCTTCGATCCACTTAGCTATTTTTAATATGAGACTTCTTTTTTTATGTTTGTCGGCAATATCCAATAAAATTTTGTTTTGTCTTAACTCATTTTTTATGTTATCTTCACAAAACTTTTGACATTTTTCGAAAGGTTGCTCGATTTGAATTTTCATTCAAATGTTTTTACTTCAAATTTCGAGCAATTGACTATTTAAAGTTTATCAACTAAATTTTTGTCAGGAATTAATTATAGAAAATCTTGATATAATTCTAAGGTTATTTTGGCGTGCTTTAATTTGATCGTAAAGCAATTGATTTGTCGAAGGAACTTTTAGTCAATTACGTCGATCAAATTCATCTTGATCGTAATTAGTTTCGACTAAGTACTTGTAAGCCTCCTATGTTGATCAAGACTCGGGAATTAATTCATGGGATTTTCAACTTTTCTCTAGAAGAATACATTTGGATTTAAGTCACTTTGAATTTTTATAAAAGACGAGGCCCTTTTATTTCATGCTTTTTAAGAGGACGTCTCTTATTCATTTTAGGTATAACCATTGAAAATTTTTATTCTCAGCTCTTATTCAATCATTCGAATTTCAAGAATTTGCTCAATATATATGATGAATTCTTCCTTTCGTTACTTTTGTTTTATCACAAAATAAAAGATATAAAATAGAATCATATTGCATTTTATGTGGTTAATTTTTTATATCACGAAAGGTCTAAATCTGTCACGACCCGAGCTGGGACCCCAGGCCGAGATATGGGACCTAAAATTACAAATAAATCCAAGTTGACCCATGGTATGAACATAGCAATTAAAGATCTTATATAAAATTGGAATCAAATAAATGAAATATGAATAAGCGGAAGTCTAAATAACATAACAATCATAAACGGAGTCAACACTCAACAAAGCTGAAAATCTACATAATGTATGATAAGCCTCCAAACTATCTGATGAGCTAATGGGAGAACATTCCCAAATAGCTCACTAAATTCTAAAACTGAGATAACATGATCAAACGCCAAACTAAATGTCCACGGAAGATGAGGACTCACCAACAATAGGAACTGAGCTGAACTACAGGGAAAGCTGGACTAATGAGGGAACTGAGTCTGATTCCTCAGACCTATATCATGAAACAATACAACATAAATATGTGGTTAGTACATGGAATGTACTAGTTATGCAAGGTGAGTAAACCATGTTGAGCAACTGCTAACTGAAATCATGCGTATAAATATAAATTACTAGATCATGAGAGTAAGGACCGCATGCTGAAATCTGAATCTGAAACATGTTTAATAACAAGTTGAAAATCATATTTGAATAGAATGACCCAAAGCTGAATATAAAAATCATATGACTAGTTATAATTGAATCATAAGTATAACCTTATAAACTAAACATTAGGTAAAACCTACTATAATAAAACATAATATTATAAATCATGAATATGAATAACTGAAATTATGAGGAACAATGGGAGACTCACCACAGCTGACATCATCACGATAGAGCTTACGTGATGCCCTAACTATTACACTCAAGTGGCAAGAGTCATCCAAAGCCTTGCCAGGGCTAAGGGCGCCACCATGATATCCATATCAAGCTAAAATCCCCTTAAAGTTGGGGAAACTCTCAAGGGAGGTCCCAATATATATATATATATAAACCTATGTTGGCACGTAGTTTTGAGACCCAGGGTTTATCTGAACCCCTGGCCCACTCGATGCTAGACACTCCTCCTAAAACATACAAGAGGCTCACCATCATTTTTCAACGAAGCTGAAACCATAGTATAAGTTGAAAGTAGGAGTGTAAACTCCTAAACCATATGCTAAGCTGATTTTATAAAACTGAGCTTAAATCATGAAAACATCCTTCACCTATATGGGTGTACCCAAAATCCTAATATCATGCACACATGAAATAGACTTCATAAGTAAAAATCTTACATTCATACATGGGTAATTTGTAAAAATTCAATCATGCTAGATATCTCATCATACTTGAAATCATAAATCATAAACTTGACTTTTCATGAAACTTTTGTATAATTGGGCATAACTTTTTAAGATTTGAAATTGAATTTATAATCAAAATAGGTATAAAATCTGCCCATAAATCTTAAAACATACTTTGAAACATAGAGGGGCTTGATGTATACACAATTTTATAAAATTGGGTTAAAACCCTATAAGATCATACACTTGTAATAATACTTGAATTCCTCAATTTGAGGAGAAATTTTGTCATGAGAGTGAAAGGAACTCTCATTCATAGTCGTACATACCTGGGTAAACTGATTCTACACTTGACCTTTAAAGCCTAAGAGATTTGGATAAGAACTTGAGGAATTCTAGGTTTGATCTTCAATAGGGAATTCCTAATATTGCATGCATGGGAGCGGAATAATTTAAAACCCTCTTTTTAGAGCTTAAAACGACATAGTTTAGGGCTTAGGAGCTTAGGATTTACAAAGATACCCCTAATGAATTCGCAGGAAAACTAATCCTTTCAGATGTCAGGACTCGTACCATACAATCTTTCTATGAATCTTGGTATCCTCCCATACTAACCAAGTTCAAGACCTCCAATCCCCTGAATATTTCCACGAATCATACTACGATTTGTAACACCATCCTACAATTCATACCATCACACGTACAATCAATCACTAGATAACTCCAAAGACTTGCTACGACTCCTAATCACCGGTCATACACACATACTATGACTTGTAGTGGGGACTCATGGTCTAGGGAATAAAATCTCTGACCTGATCAGCGGGTCTTCATATTACCCATACTACCAACGTACGACTTGTACGTTGAGTCGTACTGAATAAATTTTTTCCAACTTTTCCTGTTTCTCGCATTTCAAATCTCGAGTCTAGTCTTAGAAACTTTTGGGGTATTACAATATCTACCCCTTGGGAACATTCATTCTCGAATTTGAGCTCGACATACTTAAAAGCTGGGGAAAGGGCTGCAATCCCAAATACTGAACATCTGAAGCTGAAATTGATGGAGTAACTGAGTTTGGACTGATACACATGACTGAACTGAATTCATGAATCATACATACATGCTAGGACATGAAAGGAACTGAGAGACATGAACTTGACATGAAACTGAATAGAGTATTAGGGAGGGAACTGATACCTTAAGCTGAAACGGAATTGGAAAGACATATATGCGAGTATTTAGCTATCATATCTACTTCGGCCTCCCATGTAACTCCCTCAATGAGTTGATTCCTCTAGAAGACTTTCACTAAAGCTACATTTTTTATCAACTCCCAAACCTGACGATCAAGGATCTCAATAGGTACTTTCTCATAGGTAAGGCCATCCTTCACACCTATGCTCTCCACCAGAACAACCAAAGTCGGGTCACTAATGCACTTCTTCAATAGAGATACATTGAAAACTTGATGTAATGAAGCTAACTCCGCTGGTAGCTCCAACTAATATGTCACTTTGCCGACTTACCTCACAACCCTATAAGGCCATCATGTCAGGGACTAAGATTCTCTTTCTCTCTGAACCTCGTCACTCCTTTCATGGTAGACGCCTTCAGAAATACCCAATCATCAACCTCAAATTTATGCTCTCTCTACTTTTCACATCCGCATAAGATTCCTGACAACTCAAAGATGTTTTTGACCTCTTTATGATAAACTGAACTCTCTCCATGACCTCATGAATTGAATTTGGCCCTATCTATGTAGCCTCACCTACCTCATACCATCCAATAGGTGATCTATACCTTCACTCATAAAGAGCCTCAAGCGAAGCCATCTAAATGCTGGAATGATAACTCTTATTGTAAGAAAATTTGATGAGAGGTATGTGACCATCCCAACTACTTTAAAAAAATCAATGACAAAAGATCTCAACATATCCTCCACAATCTAAATGGCCTGCTCAGCTAGACCCTCTATTAGTTGGCAGACAGCTCTGCTAAGCTTAACCTGAGTACCAAGACCCTTCTGAATCGATCTTCAAAATTGAGAGGTGAACTGAGTACCTCTGTCTGAAATGATGGATCATGGAACTCCATGCAACTGGAATAACTCCTGAATGTTCAATCTAGCATAATTCTCAACTTAATCAGTAGTTTTGACCGATAAAAAATGAGCTGCCTTGGTCAACCTGTCCACAACCACCCAAATAGAGTCATATTATCGGTAGGTACAAGGCAACCCTGTAATGAAATTTACCTTAATCTCCTCCCACTTCCAACTAGGAATATTGATACACTGTAGCATGCCTCCCGACCTTTCATGATCCACCCCCTCAGGCTATACTTCTCTCTTAGATTCTATCCATAATAATGTCTGAGTTCGACAACACACTTTCCTTCACTTTCAGATCTAGCTCAACTATACCTCTTGCAATCTAAAGTTTTCCACCTATGACATTACTCCCTCCCCCCCCAACAAGAAATTTGCACAAGTTCAAGCTCTAATCAAGAGTCACTAGTCACACAAAACTATGGTTTACCTGTACATCACCACCTTATTCAGGCCTATCACCTATGATTATCTCATGGCTCATTGTAGCAAACACTATTCGTGAATCCCCCTAACTTCTAGGCTTGGCTAATAACTGCATTTCATGAACTTCTGCATACTTAGCACCTATGGCATGAATAGAGAGTTATCCTGAACGTACACATTTTAATAATCATTTCCATCATGGGGAACATACATCGGGTTTTAAAGTAAATAAATTATAAGCACGAATCATTCAAGAAATCTGAGTCGAGCACAGGCCTGGCATAACATGATCTTAAGACGCTAAGGAAAATCTTAAGGATTGAGTTCATAGAGTTGAGCATGATGAGAGACATGAGCTTTCATACATAACAACGGTCATGATGTAAAGCTGAGATTTATGGAATCACGGAAGAAGACTGGGATCTCTGTCTGAAGCGGTTATCCATAATTCTACAAGACTGAACTTAAGCATTAGTAGAGCATAATATCGACCAAAACATAAGTGAAAACATCTAAATAGGAATGGGTCAACATCCGCTAGATACTATTTCTTGAACTTCCTTACTAGAAAAACTCAAGAGATGACTTAACTCTTCGACTTATCATCCCCCCCTCTAGCTTAAGTCCATCTTCTATGTCTCTTAGGTCTTTCTTTAAGGCTGGACTATTTTACAAATTCCTAACTCTCCATTCGCCCCTTACACTTATCACTGAGGGATTCATACCTATAAGAATTTCATACAACCTATGGACAAATCTCATACAAGGATGCAAAGGAAATCTTATACCTTGTCTTGTGAATCCTAAGTCTACCATCGTGCGAGGATCAACTTTAAAGGCTTATTAAATACTTGTAACTTTTCCTGGTGTGCTTTCCCGATCTCGACGTTGTCCACTACCTGCACCAACATATATGTCCTACTAAGGTGGGCGAGCTATTGGAGGTACCTAGGAGATGGCTGGGGCTCTACCTATTCCCTGCTTGACTGCCAGGAAATCTTTGAGCTTATAACCGGGTTTGCCATACCAGAAGTAAGAATCTGAACTCAACAAGAACTTTCCTATGTAGTTCTTCCTGCATCTCTTACAAGTTGGATATGTAATCACCCTTACCTTGGATTTTCTCCTCTGAATCTTAGGGTCGGACTTCCTGCCCCTTTGCTCCCCTTCGGCTCCTAGCATTGGGACACAGATTGATGAAGGTGCTAGAGCCAATACTATTTGTTAGAGCTGTGGATGATTTCCACCACCTGACCTTTGCTTGGAAAACTCGAAGTTCCCCGTTCTGGCCCTCTTATTTCCTTTTTCTCTCCCCTTGAACTCTCTATTCACTTTCGAATTGAGAAACTTAGGAGGACTCTTTCTAGTGAAGTCTTAAATCCTAAGCTTGTCGTCTCTCTATTGGAGTTTGCGGATGCGATTGCCTGCTGGTTGGGCTGAGTGGTCATGGATCGTACCAACACTCTTAAGGCAGCACTGAGCTCTACATCCATAAATTGCCCAAATAAGGGAGCCGCTAGAGTTGGTAGGGCTGGCTAACCTCCGTTAGTTCCTTGAGGAGACATACATCTGCAAAAGCGCATAGCACGAGTTAGGAGAACAGAAAGTTGAGCTTCATAGCATGAGGTAGAATCATGAAAGAAAGGAAATTTCCCAAAACATCTTGTAGCATCTTTGTCATAAGTGTGGCACACTTCACACCCATGAAAAAGTGTAATGCCCCGAAAACTCAAAATCTAATTTCGGGACTTAAATCAAAAAATCTAAAAAAGCTGCAGAAAAGCTTTAGGACGACCCAACTAACGAGTTGTTAAGTGTCCCCATGACTCATCAGGTGAGCCGTGAGAAGGAGGCTTAATAATTTAAAGAGGGGAGGCAGTGTACCCAACGAGGGACATCACCAGTCGTGGTCACTGAGCACGACCCGTTAAATCATTCGTGGTTAGGCCTAAATTGAGAATATATTTAGTTGACCAGTGTACTTGATGAGTGGGTGCAATGAGTCGGCATCTGTGCCGAAGACTCGTTAAGTTACTTGTTACTGGACTTAGCATTTAATCTCCAGAATGAGATAGTGTAGTCCACGACTGGTGACATAGACCATGAATCGTTACGTCCTTCATGGTGACAAATTGAGGATCCCAAGCAGTGTATCTGATGTGAGTGACCACGAGTCATGGTCAGTCACCACGACCCGTTAGGGTCACCTGGTAGTTTTTTTCAGCAATTTTCTAAGGGATATTTAGTAATTTCCTACCCTCCTAAGATTTAAACTACACCATTTAGCATTAATTTCAGACATTTTAGTGGGGGTAACGGGTTCTCTTTCTTATTCCCCACTCAAACCCTCTATAAACAGAACATAGAGTTCTCTTAGTGTATTTCAGAGCAAGAACTAGGGCAGATCTTTCCTCTTCAATACTCAAGCGATATCTCCAGGTTTCTTCGTTAGCTATGTGGGTATTCAACAAGAAAAATTATTCTTCCTTTGTGTCCCTCAAAATTCTTCCATAACTTCTCTATTAATTTTTAGCCCTGAGTTTTTACAATACGAAGAAATTATGTATTATTATTCAGCAATCTCTCATATAATGATATTCTCATTTATTATTGATATGAATTGCATCAGTTCTTACTTAAATTATCGAGATTCTATCAAGAATGAATTGAAGCCCTAAATTTTTGTATGAAGATGATTTTTCTTTAAAATATCCCTCTAGTGAATTAAGAATGTTTGGGATGAATTTTCCTTGAAACTCTATTATAAATGAAACGAGAAGATATTCCATTAATAATAATAATTTTAGACTTGATAAATTAGTTTTTCTGGAATTCTTGAGTTGTTGCTATATTACAGAATTCCCGTGTTGTTGGAATGAGTCGAATTCTCTATTAGTTTCTTAATAGTTCAGTTTAGTTATAATGTAGAATCCCCTTAGACTATGCAGAAATTTTCAACTAATCAGTTTGACTATAGAAATTCTAAAGGAGTCAGTAGTCCCTCCCAAATATCAAAATTAGAATTAGAATTCAATTATTGGTCCACTAGGAAGTAATGACATTTCAGATATATGACTCTGACTTTCCCCAGGACCTAGTTAAGATTTCAGTTTGTTCTTAGACGGTTACGACGCTTCTAAAGGAGCAGCTCTGATCAGTCCAGAACCCAGTTTCAGAATCTTGTCCGATCAGACTCTCAATGTACTTTCAGTTATATGTCCCCAACTAGTCTTGGACCCCAGTTTTGAGCTATCATCCTAGTAGTTTAGTATAGGTTTTCAAGTGGGAGTAGGACTTAGAACTGAGCGGACTAGGGTTCCAGCGCACCTAGGTTCCCAAAACTACGTTGCCAGCGTAGGTTACAGTTGCAGATTATTGGCCTGATTGGCCCCAGACTTTTATGATCACCCAGTTCATGCCTTTAAACCATGGAAAGGTATATTGGGTCCTATTGGTGGAGTGTATACATTGGACTCCACGTCTAGCTCACGTGGTTAAATGTCAGTTATAGACTCTCCCACTAGTCAGTCTAGTCCAGTTTCAGGATAAGATTCCCAGTTCAGTTTCAACCCTATCAGTTTAACTCAATTTAGTAAAATATCTCAAACTCAGTGTTTCAGACATAGGGCATTTCCTTGACCATAAGACAGGGTCATCTTGACCATTTCAGATTAGATCAGTAGTTCAATTCAGCTTACCTATTGGACATTGCGTGTCATTTCAGTTCAGACTTTATATGCAGTTATGTTTCTCCCACTTACTCAGTACATTCAAAGTACTAACGCATACTTTTATGTTGTATCGTTTCATGATACAGCTGCAGGTTCTACGACTTAACACTGTTAGTTGCCGCAGTTCAAATTCTCCACCTCAGTAGTGAAGTGTGAGTCCTCACCATCTGAGGATATTATTTCTTTCTTTCAGTCATTTATTAGTCTCTGTTAGACATTGAGTTAGCTGGGGGCTTGTCCCAGCAACTCCTCGGTTAGATGGCTTTAAGAAAGACATGATTTTCAGATTTATCAGTATTATTCAAATGTTTTGAACTTCATGTTCTTAGACTTGTTTTTCATAAATGGTTTATGATATTGTTTCAAAGTTCCGCTGTGCATGCTTACTCAGAATACCTATGTATGATAGATCAAGGGTTGACTTTGGGTCACTTGTGACTTCATGTACCATGTTACATCCAAGGTGTAGTCTCAGGGCGTGACAAACTTTGTATCACAACCCCAAGTTTAGAGTATCCTCAGAATGTCTGATAGCCGCATCGAGTAGAGTCCTTTTCATGGGTGTGAAGCACGCCATACTTATAACAAGGAGGATACGAGATGTTATTAGAAAAATTACCTTTTGTTCATATTCTTTATCGTGCGTCAAAGTTCAATTCCAAAAATGCCCTTCTAATTCGTGCTCTATTTCATTTCAGTGAACCATGCCTCCCAAACGCGTTAATGGAAGAAGTGCCGGTAATGACAATAGACCTGCTCCACCATCCTCGGCAGCTCCTAAAGATGATTTAGTTTCTACCACAGAGTTTAAAGCGGCCATTCAGTTATTGGCTCAGACCGTGACCAATCAGGTGAATCAGCAGGTTGTGTCGGTGAACAAAAAAGGGGTCTGCAATAGCTGCAAGGGTGCAGGACTTCAGCCGTATGAACCCTCCATTATTTCAAGGATCTAAAGTTGGGGAGGACCCCCAAGAGTTTGTAGATGAGGTCAGGAAGATTACCCGTATTATGGGTGTTAGCTCCTCCGAGAGTGCTGACCTGACTGCCTATCAGCTTAAAGNTAACTACTACTCCCAAAACATATATAGTTCTCATGTAGATGAGGTCAGGAAGATTACCCGTATTATGGGTGTTAGCTCCTCCGAGAGTGCTGACCTGACTGCCTATCAGCTTAAAGGGGTAGCTTAGGTTTGGTATGAGTAGTGGAAGGAGGGGCAGCTAGTGGAAGCAGGACCGGTGGAGTAGGAGGAGTTTCGAACAGCTTTCTTGGATAGGTTTTTCCCTTGGGAGCTGAGGGAGGCTAAGATGGCAGAGTTTATGAACCTACAGTAAGGCAAACAGATAATGGAGGAGTATGCTCTAGAGTTTACTAGACTATCAAAGTATGCATTAGAGATGGTAGCTGAGCCAAGGGCTCGATCCTGAAGTTCCTTAATGGAGTATCTAATCTAGTCCTCAAGGAGTGTAGGACTGCGATGCTGATAAAGGAAATGGACCTCTCTAGCCTAATTATTTATGCCTAATAGATTGAGCCAGAGAAACTGAAGGATATGGAGCGTAATAACAAGTAGGAAAGAACTAGTCATTTAGATTTTGGCCACCATAGATCTGGCAGTGGTAGCCGCCCACAGCAACAGCAGTAGAGGGCCCCAGCACAAAGCTCAGCCAGCGCCCCAACCTTTGGGTCCACCAGGATCAGAGGGGTGGGTCATCTGGTACTTAGTCTCAGGCTCACAGTACGGGGAATAGGTATCCAATTTTCCCCAAGTGCGGTAAGAATCATCCTGGAGAGTGTCTCTAGGGCTGGAGGGTTGTTTCATTTATGGATAGCTCAAGCATCGAATTATAGAATGTCCGTCAGCATGATGGGGAAGATCACAATCCACTATCTTAGCAGCTCCAGTAGGCCAACCAGCTCAGCATGTCAATTCATCAGGTACAGATGGCGATCAGCAGCAGAATCATTTCTCTGCTCTATCTTCTCATCAGGATCACGAAAGCTAACCTGACATAGTTATTGGTATGTTACGTCTCTTCCATCTAGATGTATATGCCCTTTTAGATCCAGGAGCTACTCTTTCGTTCGTGACTCCTTATATAGTAGTTCAGTTCAATATAAGTACAGAGGTCCTCTCAGAACCATTCTCAGTTTCCACCCCAGTTGGCAAGTCAGTTAGAGCCAGTCGGGTGTATAGAAATTGTCCAGTCTCAATCCTAAACAAAGTAATTCCAGCTGATCTCGTAGAGCTAGACATGGTCGACCTCGACCTTATTCTCAGCATGGATTGGTTACACTCCTGCTACGCCTCAGGTTATTGCATACTAGAGTTGTCACGTTCCAGTTTCCTAATGAGCCAGTATTAGAATGGACTGGAAACAGTTCAGCGCCTAAGGGTAGGTTTATTTCCTACCTTAAGGCCTAGAAACTCATTTCCAAAGGATGTCTATATCATCTGGTTCAGGTCAAGGATTCAAACTCTGAGACCCCAGCCATTCAATTAGTTCTAGTTGTCAGCGAGTTCCCAGACATATTTCCTGAAGATCTTCCCGAAGTTCCCCCTGAATGGGAAATAGACTTCGGAATAGATCTCCTCCTAGATACTCAGTCTATCTCTATCCTCCCTTACATAATGGATCCCGCTGAGCTTAAGGAGTTGAAGGAGCAGATAAAAGATCTTCTTGACAATGGTTTTATCAGATCGAACATCTCTCCACTGGGTTGCTCCAGTGCTATTCATGCCTAAGAAAGACAGTACCCTCAGAATGTGCATAGATTACTGTCAATTGAACAAGGTCACAGTTAAGAACAAGTACCCTCTACCCTGAATTGATGATCTGTTTGATCAACTTTAGGGAGCCAACTATTTCTCCAAGATCGATCTCAGGTCCGGGTACCATCAGTTAAGAGCTAGAGAGAGTGACATACCGAAAATAGCATTCAAAACTTGGTATGGTGACTACGAGTTTGAGGTGATGTTCTTTTGGTTAAAGAACGCCCCAGCAGCCTTCATGTATTTGATGAATAGGGTTTTCAAGTAGGACCTAGATATGTTCGTCATTGTATTTATCGACGACATTCTGATGTACTCCATAAATGAAGAAGATCATGCAAATTACCTAAGGTTAGCATTACAGACTCTCATAGATCGCCAGTTATTCACCAAGTTCAGCAAGTGTGAATTCTTGTTAAAGTCTGTGACTTTCTTGGGTCATGTGGTCTCAGGTGAAGGGATATAAGTAGATCCTTAGCAGCAGTGAAGGATTGGCCCAGACCTACCTCCCCTACTGAAATTACGAGTTTTTTTGGCTTAGCGGGTTATTATCAATGGTTTGTGGAAGGTTTCTCCTCCATAGCATCTCCTCTGACCACGTTAACTCAAAAGAAGGTGAAATTCCAGTTGTCAGACAAGTGTGAGAAGAATTTGTAGGAGTTGAAGACTCGACTTACTACCGCTCCAGTGTTAGCCTTACCGGAAGGATCAGATGGGTTGGTTTATTATTGTGACTCTTCCAGAGTTGGACTCGGTTTCGTTCTAATGCAGCGGGGCAAAGTGATAGCTTATGCCTCCAGACATCTCAAAGTTCGTGAGAAGAATTATCCAACTAATGAATTGGCATTGACAGCGGTGGTATTCACGTTAAAAATATGGAGACACTACTTGTACGGGGCTCACGTGGATGTGTTCACAGATCACAAGAGCCTTTAGTATGTGTTCAATTAGAAGGACCTAAACCTACGTCAGAGATGGTGGTTGGAACAGCTAAAGGATTATGACATGAGTATGTTGTATCACCCGGATAAGGCCAATCTGGTGGCCGACGCCCTAAGAAGAGGGTCTATGGGAAGTGTGTCTAACATTAAGAAAGGAAAGAGGGAGTTAGCGAAAGAGGTTCACAGGTTAGCCCGATTAGGGATGCAGTTGGTGGATTTAGCCGAAGGTGGCATGGTAATGCGAAGCAGTTCAGATTCATCTTTGGTAGTCAAAGTCAAATCCACACAGGATGAGGATCCCATTTTACTTAAACGTAAGGAAGCAGTCCTCAAAAGGGATATAGAAGCTTTCTCCCAAGGGGGAAATGGGGTGCTCTGTTACCAGGGCAGGTTGTGAGTACCGGATGTTGGTAAGTTGAGACAATAGATACTAGCCGAGGCACACAACTCAAGATACTCTATTCACACTGGTGATACTAAAATGTATCGCGACTTGCGGGATATTTAATGGTGGAACGACATGAAAAGGGATATCGCCGAATTTGTAGCACGATGCCTGAAATGCCACCATGTCAAGATAGAAAACTAGAGACCTGGAGGCATGACTCAAGATGTCAATATACCCAAATGGAAGTTGGAAGAAGTGAATATGGACTTCATTATAGGTCTACCCCGGACTCAGCAACATCATGACTCAATCTGGGTGGTAGTAGATCGGATGACTAACTCAGCTCACTTCCTCCCAGTCAAAACCACAGACTCAACTGAAGACCATGCCAAACTTTACATTCGAGAGTTATTCAGACTACATGGGGTGCCCTTGGCAATCATTACAAATAGGGGAACACAGTTTACCTCACACTTTTGGAAGTCCTTTCAGAAGGGACTAGGCACTCAGGTCAAACTCAACACTTCTTTTCATTCATAGACCGATTGGCGAGCTGAGCGGGCCATTCAAAATCTTGAAGATATTCTAAGAGCATGCGTGATTGATTTTAAGCGTAATTAGGATGACCATTTACCTCTTATCGAGTTCGCGTACAACAACAACTACCATTCCAGCATCCAGATGGCCCCATTTGAAGCATTGTATTGTAGAAGGTGTAGATCTCCTATAGGGTGGTTTGAAGTTGGTGAAAATACCTTGATAGGGCCAGACTCAGTTCACGAGGCAATGCAGAAAGTTCAGCTTATTCGAGAAAGGTTGAAAATAGCTGAAAGCCGCCAGAGATCTTATGCCGATGTGCAGAGAAGAGAGTTGGAGTTTGCAGTTGATGACTGGGTATACCTGAAAATTTCACCCATGAAAGGGGTGATGAGGTTTGGAAAGAAAGAGAAGCTCAGTCCGAGGTATGTGGGACCTTATAGATTTTTGAGGCATATCGACAATATGGCCTATGAGCTAGAGTTACCTTTAGAACTAGCAGTTGTACATCTAGTTTTCCATGTGTCAGTTCTGAAGAAATGCATCGGAGATCCAACTTCAGTTGTGCCATTGGACAATGTGGGAATAAAGGATAGTATCTCATATGAGGAGGTACCAATCAAGATCCTTGACCGTCAGGTTCGTAAGCTAAGAAACAAGGATATAGCTTCAGTCAAGGTTTTATGGAAAAATCAGCAGGTTGAAGGAGCTACATGGGAGGACGAGCAGATATGATAACCAAATATCCACATTTGTTCTCTACCGGCTCTAGCACAACTTGAGATATTATTTTTAACCTTAGAACTAAGTTTAGTTTTCATGACTTAGTCCTGATGTTCAAGTCTCTTCTATGTTTTTGAATGCCATGTATGAAAAGTAAATTCAGTTCACTTATGTATTTTGAAATAGAGGTAGTCATTCTAGCAATTTTGGAGTTAAATGAGCAGTACTTGGAACGTTTGGTTGCTATTTTTTCTGCTTCCTGTGTGTTTACTAACATTCGAGGACAAATATTTACAAGGGGGAG
>JACEIK010000403.1:310200-341832 GCA_018107945.1 Datura stramonium | reverse complement strand
ATACATTCAAAGTACTGACGCATACTTTTATGCTGTATCATTTCATGATACAGCTGAAGGTTCTCAGACTCATCACCGTTAGTTGCCGTAGTTCAGATTCTCCACCTCAACAGTGAAGTGTGAGTCCTCACCATCCGAGGGCATTATTTCTTTATTTCAATCATTTATTAGTCTCTGTTAGACTTTGAGTTAGCTGTGGGCTTATCCCAGCAACTCCTTAGTTAGATGGCTTTCAAACAGACATGATTTTCAGATTTATCAGTATTATTCAAATGTTTTGAACTTCATGTTCTTAGACTTGTTTTTCTAAAATGGTTTATGATATGGTTTCAAAGTTCCGTTGTGCATGTTTACTCAAAATACTTGTGTATGATAGATCAAGGGTTGACTTGGGGTCACTTGTCACTTTAAGTTCCGTGTTACGTCTAGGGTGTAGTCTCGGGGTGTAACAAAAAGACTCTATTTAACATGGCTTTTGGACACCTTAGGACACTTCAAAACCTAATGCTCTTATACTAAGTTTTTCACGACCTGAGCTAGAAATTCCAACCGAGACATGGAACCTAGAACCACGAATGGCTCCAAGTTGACTCATGGTATGAAAATAGCAACTAAAGATCTTATATCAAAGTGTAATTTGATAACTGAAACATGAATAAGAGGATGTATAAATAACATAACAATCATAAACAGAGTAAACACTCAGCAAAGCTGAAAATCTACATAATATATTATAAGCCTCTAAACTGTCTAATGAGTTTATGAGACAACATCCCCAAATAGCTCGCTAAAGTATAAAACTTAGATAACATAATCAAATGAAAAATTGAATGTCCTCGGAAGATGAGGACTAACCATAATAGAAACTGAGCTAAATTGTGAGGAAAGTTGGACTAATGATGGAACTGAATCTGATCGCTTGGACTGTATCATGAAATAATACAACATGGAGTATACGGTTAATACTTAGAATGTACGGAGTATGCAAGGTAAGTAAAACATGCTGAGTAATTGTTAACTGAAATCATGCAATTAAATATAAAATAGTAGATCATGAGAGTAAGGATTGCATGCTGAAATCTGAATCTGAAACATGTTCAATAACAAGATGAATATCATATCTGAATAGAATGACCCAAAGCTAACGAGAGAAATCATATGACTTGTTATAACTAAATCGTAAGTACAAACTTATAAACCAAACAATAGGTCAAACCTACTATAAAACATAATATCATAAATCATGAAGATGAATATCTGAAATCATGAGGAACAATGGGAGACTCGTCACAATTTACACCATCACGATAGAGCTTACGTGATGCCCCAACTATTACACTCAAGTGGGCAGAGTTGTCCAAAGCTTTTCCAGTGATAAGGACGCTACCAAGATATCGATATCAAGATGAAGGCCCCTTGCCGGCGGGGAAACTCTCAAGGGAGTTTCCAATGTATATATATAAACCTATGTTGGAGCGTAGTTCATATACCCGGAGTTTACCTGAATCCCTAGCTTACTCGGTGTTGGACACCTCTCTCAAAAACATTCAAAATTCTCACCATCATTTTTCAATGAAGTTGAAAATCATACCATAAGCTTAAAGTGATAGTATAGACTCCAAAACCATATGGTAAGCTGATTTTATAGAACTGAGTTAAAATCATGAAAATATGCTTAACCTGTCTAGGCGTACCTAAAATCTTAAAATCATGCATACTTGAAATAGACTTCATAAGTCAAAAGCATACATTCATACATGGGTAATTTATAAACATTCAATCATGCTATATATCTAATCATACTTGAAATCATAAATCATAAATTTAACTTTTCATGAAACTTTTGCATAATTGGGCATAACTTTTTAAGATTTAAAATCATGAATTTGTAATTAAAATAGGTATAAAATCTGCCCATAAATCTTAAAACATACTTTGAAACATAAAGGGGATTGACCCATGTACAATTTATGGAGAATGTCATAAAATTGGGTTAAAACCCTATAAGATCATAAACTTCAATTAATAATTGAATTCATGAACTTGAGGAGAAATTTGGCCATGAGAGTGAAAGGAAATTGTCATCCATATCCCTACATACCTGGGTAAACTGAATCTACACTTGACCTTGAAAGCCTAAGAGATTTGGAGAAGAACTTGAGGAATTCTAGGCTTGATCTTCAATGGGGAATACCTAATATTGCATGCATGGGAGGGGAATGATTTACAATACGTTTAACCCCCTTAAAACCCACTTTTTAGAGCCTAAAACCACATAGTTTAGGGCTTAGGAGCATAGGATTTAGAAAAATACCCTTAATGAATTCGCAGGAAAACTGATTCTGTCAGCTATCAGGACTCGTACCGTGAGTCATACAATCCTCCTATGACACGTGGTATCCTATTGTACTGACCAAGTCTAAAACCTTCAATCCACTGAATATTTCTATGAATCCTACTAAGATCCATAACACCATCCTACGAGTCGTACCATCACCCGCACAATCAATCACTAGATAACTCCAAAGACTTGCTACGACTCCTGATCACAGTTCGTACCCACATACTACGACTCGTAGTGGGGACTCGTGGTTTAGGAAATAAAATCTGTAACCTATTCCATGGGTCTTCCTATGACCCATACTTACCAACCTACGACTCGTAGGTTTAGTCATACTAAAGAAATTTTTTCCAACTTTTCCTATTGCTCACATTTCAAATCTCGAGTCTAGTCTTAGTAACTTTTGGGGTACTAAAAAATCTGGTTACCATCTTCTTGATTAACTGGTTGCTCTTGAATTTTTCTCTAAAAAAAGTACCTGATGCTTTACATTAGATGATGGGTTATTTACCAAAGTAGTCTCCCAACATCCAAGTATGAAATCTTAAAAAATTTTATGCTGGAATTTATAACCTTGTTTTCAACTTGGAAATCTCCTAGAGTTTCTTTCGATCGTTGAATCTTATCATTACACTTTTTATGTTACTTCCTTAATAAAAACATTATCGAAAAAACACATTTAGGATAAAAATATTCTTAGAAAAAAAGAGTGCAGCATGTTCAGTTTATTCGTAAAATCTTCTTTTCGATGCCATCCCAATTTGCTTTCTTCTATGATCAATATTAGCATAAATTCTGAATAACTTTGAATAATAAATAATGCGTACCTAGGAAATAATATCGGTTTAGGTGGTTGACATTAAAGTTATTAGGTAATTTTACACCATCTTATCATTCCAAATTTTATGAACCTTTATCGGTTACTTTAGCAACTCGATATGATCCTTTTCAATTAAGACCTAGCTTTCCAACATTTTGTTCTTTGGTGTTTCCGGTTATATTTTGGAGCTTCAATTCCATATTTTGAAAATATCTGAGATTTTTTCTTCAATTGTAATGCTTTTTCATTATTTACTTCTGAACCATCATTCAAATGAATGCTAAGTCACGACGTTCTTCGGCCAAGTTTAATTTTATGGACGTAGCTTCATCATTATTCTCCTCATTCATATGATTAAACGATATGCTAGAATTTCCTACTTCTACCGATATCAAGCTTCGATGTTGTAAACTAATGAAAATGGAGTTTCTCTGGTATTAGACTTTGTTATTGTCCTCTATGACCATAACAATTCGAGCAACACTTCTTACCATCTTCCTTTTGTCGCTTCTATTTATTTCTTCAAATTTAGTACTACCATATTATTTGTTGACTCGTCTTCATTATTTGTACTGGGATGGTAGGTATGAAATGTTCTTTTGATTTTGAGCCTCTCAAAGAATTCAATTACCTTTTTTCGAATGAATTGAGGCCCATTATAGCAAGTTATTTCATATGGCACTCCAAAGCGACATATAATGTGATTCCAAATGAAATTGATGACTTTTTTCTCTTATTTTCTCGTAACTTCCTATTTAATTCAATTTAGAAAAGTAGTCAATTAATGAAGACACCAAAATATATAGGTGTAGGAAATTGAATGTTATTGTGAGAAAATGAAATAGTTTATCGATTAAGAACATAATGGCTAAAAAATTTTCATTAAGGACATACTTCAGAATTCTCACAAATAATTCCAAGAATAAATGTGGTACTTTGGGTGTTTTGCACAATCAATTGCACAGAATGAATGTGGTAAGTTTTAACATTTTAATTTTTATCTGCACAATCGATTCCAGAGAACTGAATGTAGTAAATTTTACATTGCATTCTTATTCATTAATAAAATATGTCAACTATCTCCCACAAATTCGAAGGAAATATAATAGGAATAGTTTCAAGGAAAAAGTAAGGAACATGTGCTTAAATATCAATATCTTTCTATTTGAATTGACACATAGTGTAATGAGGAGATAACAATATTATCCACAAAGTAAAATACTTTTGAACTAAATGGACATAAGTTGAGAATCCACAACAGTTGTGATATCCTTAATTTTATGCAACATTAATCATATTAAGTAATTTTATGGTAATGCACACACCTTAGGTCTCATGAGTGCTTTAGAATTCTTACCCAAATCTTTCATAAAAGGACATCACACTTTTACACTCACGTAGGTGATTTCATTAATTTTATCTCGCGTAACAACCTTAAATCTATAAAATCATTAAGACCAAAATAAGATTAACCTTATAAAACACTACTTACGCCACAGGGATAAAAAATAGTGTATATTGAGAGCTAGTATGGCTTCATTTGACCAAAAATAGGTACTTACCATACTACCTCAAACTATGGACTTTAGCTCCCATCCCCCTCGATATTTCAAGGATCATTTTTCTTGTGAAACCCTTGGCAAAAGAATCAGCTAAATTTATTTCAGACGTTGCAATATTTCAAGAAAATAACACCATGTTTCAACAATTTCTTAACTGCACCATGACTGATACAAATATGTCTCTTTTTTCCATTATACACACTATTTTTTGTAATTTCAATTGATGTCTGTGAGTAGCAATGAAGAGAAACTAATGAAGCTTGTCCTTCCCATAATGGCACATTTGCCAAAAGGTTTCTCATCCACTCATCTTCTTGCCCTGCTAGTTTGAGTGCAATGATTTCAAATTCCATGGTAGAACATTCTTTACAAGTCTATTTAGAAAATTTTCATGAAATAGCACCACCCAAAGTAAACACATAGCCACTGATAGAGCTAACTTCATCATTGTTAGTTACCCAATTTGCATCACAAAAAGCTTCTAAATCATCAGAAATTTTATTAAAATGCAAACACCAATTCATTATATCGCTTAAATACCTTAATAAATGATGAAGAGCATTATGGTACTCATTACTGAAATTATGAGTATATCTGCTCAATCCACTAGTAGAATAAGCTATATTAGTTTGAGTATAATTTCATGAAAAGTATTACATTCCCAGTTATTTTAGCATGTTGAGTTTAAGAAATACTATTGATAATCCTCAATCACACTCTTGTAAAAGTATGATGCGAATGTTGTCAATAAAGAACGCAACTAGGTTGGGGTCGATCCCACAGGGAAAAAGGTCAAGATATAGAATAATGCTAGTATTTAAGCTTTTAATTTTTTTCTTTCCTAAAAAGGGGGTTTTGTAAAGAAGTAAACATATAACAATATTTCATAGTTGGATTGTTATCAAGATTATGAAATTAACTAGGGAAGTGTCCCCATGGATGCATAACTACTTCGGGTTTTACACAAGTGATCTATCCCAATACCTAGCTTGTAGAACGGATAACATGGATTCATTCAAATGACTAGTTCGTCCCTATGGGATGACTATATTAAATTACCGGATTAGGTCTCTTAAGTGATTTTATTTTAACCGTTATCAATTTGTTCCAAATTAAATATCTTCCGACCACAACTCAAGTCATACAATGAACCATAAAGTTCAAGGCTTTATTGTTATTCTCTTTCTCTAATCTCTACTTGTAACACCCTAAAAGTTTCTAAGTTAGACATGAGAGTTTAAACAAAGAAAGCAGGAAAATGTTGCACCAAGTGACAACACAACTAAGCCAGTGACTCGTGAAGTATTCCATGAGTCATGAAGTGACTCGTGAAGTGGGTGGCATGCTGGTGGTTGTCCTGTGGTTACGGGTGGCCATGGATGGAGCCACGAGTCATAGTGTTACCTCACAATACTTGAAGTAAGTCATGGTCAGAGTGCTGAGTTGAAAGTGGGATTTTCCAGTGGCGATGATGAGTGAGGACCATGAGTCTTCCAGTGACTTAACAACTCGTTAGGTCACTCGTGGTCATTGGTAGTGAGGTTTTAATAGTTTGAATTCCAGGGGCATTTTTGTAACTTCTCGTTATTTTAATGCCAACAACACATCGTTTTAGGGTTATAACCAGGGGATTTTAGGGAGTTAGTCAATGTTCTCTCCCAATTCCTCTCATTCTATCAAGTTCACTACATGGAAAAACTCAATCTAGAAGTACAAAGCAAGGTCAAGGGTTTCAATTCTCCTCAGATTTCTCAAACAATCTCTCAAGGGGAATCTCTACTCCAAGTATGTGGGACTTCAACAAGGGAAATGTTCTTCCCTTGTGCTCCCAAAAACCTTCCTAAAATCTTTATCAGCTCTAGACCTTTTGTATCAATGTTAGGGTTATTTTTCAGTTAAATTACAAATTTTCTTCTCGTTATAATTTCCATGATTTTGAAGGGTTTAGTTAGTTATACTTTATATTGATATCTCTTTCCATAAAATATGTGTTTATCCCTAGTCTATAAATGTGATTTGAAGAGTCTTTCATAATTGTCCAGATACAAACCTTGCTTGATTATAATAGCTCTTGTAATCAATACAATAGTACAGTTAGATTATCCAAAAAGTTGAATTATTGATTGTTTAGTCTTAGTCAGTACTTAGCCTTTTCAGTATAGTACAAAAATGTAAGCTAATCAGTTTGATTATAATCGGTCTCTTGAGGAGTTCAGTAAATCTCCATAGTCTTGGTTATCAGTTATCAAGGTTGCTCTTTAGATGGTTATGACGCTTTTAGCTAAAGCAACTCTAGCAATGCTAATAAAACCCTTAGTTTTAGTTATCAGGACCTTTAGACTCTAATGTTACTTCCAGATAAGTATTCTTGACATAAGTCTTTGGACATTTGGTTCGAGCTATCAGCCTAATAGTCATAGTTAGAAATTCCAGTGGAGGTAGGACTTAGCACCAAGTGGGATGGGGTTCAGCGCATTGAGGTTCCTAGAACTACATTGCCACCATAGGTTCTTAGCCCGAGTGGGTATCAGACAGTGATCACCCAGTTCAGTTGCTATACCCTGGTAAGGTATAGTGGCCTTCTCCGATTGGAGGTATCATCGAACTCCACATTTAGGTCACGTGGTTNCCGAACCAAAACAGGTAACAACCAAATCGATAAATATATATTTTAGTTCCCAGTTCAGTTGCTATACCCTGGTAAGGTATAGTGGCCTTCTCCGATTGGAGGTATCATCGAACTCCACATTTAGGTCACGTGGTTATATGTCGGTTATAATCTCTCCCACAGTATAGTACAGTTCCGCTCAGCCCAGTGTAGTCACAGTTTTCAATTCAGTTCAGTTATTCAAATTTCAGTATGTAGTTATGATCCTCAGTTAGTACCTGTGTTATAGTATATTTAGTGTTTATCAATTCAGTTGTGTATTCCTACTGTTCTTACTTAAATCTTGCATTTGCAATACATTCAAAGTACTAATGCATATTTCCATGATTTATCATATTATGATACAAAGTGCAGGTTCTAAGTCGCAGCATCGTCAGTAGTTCCCTTCCAACGATTTTAGCAGCATTACCTTTGGTGACTCCTGATCTTTTAAGGACAAGGATTTAGTTCTATTTCAATTTCTTTCTTTCAGATTTTAGAGTTAGTTGGGGGTTTTTCCCAACAACTCATCAGTTCTTAGATGACTTTTAGACAAAATCTTATTTCAGTATGTTTACGATTGTTGCATAGCTTTTCAATATCATATCGGACATTTCTTATTCTTGAAAAGTTATTTAGTATATTTTTCTTAGCTTCCACTTCTATTTAATTCAGTATACCAGTGTGATGTTAAGCCATGGGTTAACTTGGGGTCAATAGTGTTGCCCTGTATTATGTCGTGTCTAGGATGTAGACTTGGGTCATGACACTACCACTATATTCAATCAAGTAGGAAATTTGGGCAAGTCCGAATGTTTCACTCCATTAAGAATTGTTTAAGATGAAAAGATTACAATACAAGCATTAGCATTGGCGTAGAATCACTTTGTGCAAACCCTAGTTTGTTAATTCACCATGGTTCTCACAACAATAGTTGTGGAGGTTTTTTATCTCTCATGATTGTAAGCAAAAAATTAACATTCATAAACAAAAACATAATTTAGAACTTACATTAACGATTGAAAAATAAACCCGCTTGATTATTACAAAAGGTCAATAAAGAATGATTCGAGAACAATGGATAAATCAAAGCATGAATTCTCCAAAAGTTGTTCTCAATATTCCCAAAAGTCGAATGCTTCTCCAAAGAATCAAATATTTTTCCTCTCTTAGCAAGAATAACCTAGAAAAGTATTTATACAAATAATAAAAAAAAATTCTAAATTAACCGGGAAATTGCTAAACTGTTGCCACCTTCACCTATGACTCGTACCATGATTGTACGAGTCGTACCTCTTCTCGTACAATGTCTGCCAACTTCTGATTTTGGCTGAGTGTTGGAACTTTGTATGAATCGTACATAGATCCTACAAGTCGTACAATCTGGTCGTGGTCTAAACCTAAGACTTCTGGCATCCTCTAATTATTTCGACGAGTGGCTTGGTACGGCTCATACCTTCATTCTACGACTCGTGGTTGCTTTCGGACCTTAATTTTTTCCATTAATAAATCTTTCTAACTTCACCACGGTTCCTTAGTACGGTTCATAGGTAGATATCACAATCAGTAATTGCTACCTGTACCAGGAAACTCACCCAGTGCAGATACTTATGATATTTTCTATGACTTCCTTGGTACGACTCGTACCATGATTGTACGGCTCGCACTGAGATCTGTACATGGTCCTGTTCTGCATTCTTTTAACTTCTTTTGCACATTCCAACTCCAACACCTAATTTCCCTGAAAACAAAGCAAAAGTGCATCATATCCGTATATACACACCTAAATCCACGCTTATTTTCTCAATTTTAAGCATTGAAAGTGTTGTAAACCCACAACACATCAACACCCTAAACTTAAGACTTTTGCATGTACTCAAGAAAACTAAACTAAACTATAAAACTACGGTTAACTAGAAAGTTACCTAGAAGACCTATAGCCAAAACAACAAAATTCGCACAACATAGCATAATCAGACATTGACTCCTTTTTTGTTTAAGCCTAATCAGCTATGCATACATGAAATTCAGACTACAACTCATGAAATTCATATTAAAATATGGCATCTAACTGTTAGCAAAGATTTGAGCTATCACTAATACTATTTACACAGACGATTGACAGAATGCAATACAAACCATGTACTCTCACAAGAAATGAAGTCCCCAAAACTCACAGATATCTAGAAATATGAAACTTGGGACTAAGAAAGTAAGACTCTCACTCTCACAAAAAATTTCCAAATGCTGCACATCGGATACCATATGGTTTCCCTTATTTTCTCTACTTCATTTTTTCAGACAGTCAGGCAAGGATCACTGTAGGACTTTTCTTGGCTTGTAATGTAGGTTTCGAGTTGGGTATGGAAGATATGGATATAATGACTCACCCTCCTTGGATCCACATACTTTAGCTTCACTTTACACTTTTTACCGTTTTCATTTTTTTCAACTTTTTCCTCCCTTTTTTACCATTCAATTGCAATGAGTGAGTGTGGTGTATTTTTTCATATTTTTCAACTTTTTTCTTTTCTTTAAGCATTTTCAGCTCACTTTTTTTTCTTTCTTTTTTTCACTTTTTTTCACTTTTTTTCTTTTTACACCACACCTCACTTTTCTTTGATTTTTTCTTTCTTTTTCACCTCTTCACAATCTAGGCAACCCTACTTTATCCACCCTCAACTTAGGAATTTTTCCTAAGTTGAGGTTCACAATGTCATTGGAGGTACCAGTGCCAAACAGGTTCATTATAAACATGGGAATGGTGAATGGATAATCAAAGAAAAACGGTCAGTTTTTAGGCTCAAAATTAGGATCAATGGATTCATTTTTATTTGGTTGGGTAATTTAAGCTAAAGTGAGCTAAATCAAAAAGGACCTATGATCCTTTCATAACCATCTATCCTACCACCTATGTAAAGACCAACCAGGAAAGTTCTAGATCCTTAATGCAGTATTGAACTAGGTAAGCATCCTCACTCATTCACGGCACATGTTTACATTAATTCTACCTATCTGGTTCATGCACAGCTAAGATATAGTTACATATGCTAATGAACTAAATGACACAAAAAGATCCACAATCTTCATGCTTTGCAATCAACATACACAGCTAAAAAAATTTTTTTCAAACAGGGTCATTTTTCTTTTACATTTCAAAACATGTGCAATTATTGGAGATAAAGTACTCCTAACTACTTCTAGCTAAAAAAAATACAAAACAAAATCCCAAGCATGCTGGTTTTGCTAGATAACATGTCTGAGGGAAAAGAAACACGGCAACAAAAACCCTCGAACGAAAGTGAAAACCCAAAAAATTACAAGTATACCCCTCTCTTTCAGAAGCATGCTTCATCCCCGAATCATAAAATGTAAGAATTGGGTAGGGACATACCTGTGGCTCTCTAAGTGCTCCGGTCATCCTACGGAGGCGGGTGTGCAAGCACACTTCCCTCCACTGCAGTCGTGGCACTAGCAGTGGCTAACGCACTGAATGGGACATCACTCAAGGAAATGGTCACCCCTTTAGTTGAACAGGTCACTGCAACAAGATCATCATCAACTCTGGCTGACTATGGCACACCCGAAGAGTCCTTGCCACTCGCAAGCTCACTCGGGATAGTGGCAGAACTCCCCACTCCTCTGGCTCTCTCATGAAACTCTGACTTATTCTCATCATGAGTTTGGAAACTATCCACTGCCGCTCACTTGCTCTCTCTTCTCTCCTTTTTCTTGCTCTTCTTCTTTTAGGACTCGTCTTCACTCCTTCTGAGATCCTCTTCTTCCCTTTTCCTCCATCGGCTGCTGTTGGAGCCCAGTATGCCTCCAAATCTATCTCCTCATTGAGCACAACATCTAAGGAATGATGGGGGCTAATAATATTTCTTGCTGTCTAGACGACAACTCGGCTACTTGGCTCCACAAATCCCACAGCTTATCCCTCAAATTGTTTGTGTTCGGTTGGTCAGCTAAGTTCTCATTGAAGCGAAGCTCAAAATTCTCCAACCGGCTGTGTAGCCCTCTAGCAGCCGCATGTATTTCATCCTTTACCCAAGGCATGATATTCTCCATCATCATGTTAACCTTCTTCTTGGTCAACGTCAATCATTTGTCCATCTTTTGGAGGAACTCTTCTGGAACCGACATATAACCTATTAGGGCATCGCTCGGTATGCCCATCAGAGATAGGGAAGAAGTACTAGGAGCTGCCTTTGTGTGGTTAGTATTTGTAGCCGACATCTCTCCATGCTCCAATGAAACGAGGGCATCAATATGCTTACCCCCGAATGACTATGATCGTGGGACTGCAATAGGTAGTCTAACTCAACTCACCGGGTTCATCTCATCACATATAAGGCCTATATTCGCAGTTTTGTGGCCTCCGATCTGGAAATCTATCTCCCGGATCACCCTAACACCTGCCTTCATGCACAATCTATACACGAGACTCAACAATGGGATGGTAGTGCTCAACCTCATAGCCCAGTCTTGGATCTCCTTTGCTATTACCCTTAAAATGTTGATGGTGTCTCTTGACATGATACACACCACCAAATCTGCTCTATATGCACTGAGGGTGTTGTCACTGACCATTGGCGACAACATGTGGAGAACCAGTATCCAGCAGGCCTTCGCTATAAAGTTCAGTAAGGCTTTTGTGACCTGCCGACCACTGGTCACCCATTCTACCTCTTCCTTATCCTCTGTTATAACCCTAGCTATCCATTTTACTTGGCTTTGTCTTTCCTTAAAACGTAGCTACTTTACCTTTTTTAGAGCTTCTACTTGGTAGTCGAACTCAGTTGTGGCATCTGGAGCTCTAACATGTGGCCCATATAACATCCGAGAAATAGCCTGCTCAGAGAGGTCAACCATGCATCCCCAAGCCATGACAAAGTCTAGCTTAGGTTGTTCCTTCAATTTTTGCCTAGCTTTTTCTTTCTGCTCAATCATTGCCAAATAGTTGGCATAGAACACCTAGACTATCTCGATACTGTAGTTTTTTGTAGTTTTAGCCATCCAATCGAACCCATAGAAGATGAAAATTTGCTTCATCTACTTGACCTTGTTCACTGCTCTGGTCAGGTTCCACGGTTCCTCCTGAATACTCCGCCTGGGATGCTGCTTGGAGGTTAGAGCAAGACTCTACTCGTATATTTCTTGAGCACCGGGTACATAACTCCTCGCAGAATGACTCTCTCGGGGCAGATTCTACTCAGGTTCTTCCTCAGAAGCTTCTTCCTCAAACCCGACCACATTATTACCATCTCCGTAATGGGCCTCCACAAACCCCTTCTCAGCATTTGAGCCACTACCAGACCCTAAGTCTGATCATCTACTACCTCCTCAAACTGGGGAGCAACTGTTGGAGTAGCAAATGTAGCTTCTACTTGAACCTTGGCCTATGCGCTAGTCATTCGTGGTTCGTCGATGTCAGTTGTATCCACTTGGTATTCCTCCATCGAACCACTACGGGTGTTCCCTGCTTGGTCGGAGCCTGAGGGCTCAACTCTCAATGCCCTCCGAGCAGCAATTTCAGCCATGGCCCTCTTTTCTTAGGCCTTCTTGATTGATTTCCTTTTGAATGTCATTGTACCTATGGATAAAAAGGTTAGTATTATAGATATGAGAAAAATAAAGCAAAAAAAAGTCATCCTCAGTAATTTTTTACGAGCCATCAATACGAGTCGTACTTAGGTGGTATGATCTGTACTGAGACTCGTAACATGTTAAGACATTGTAACAATTCCTTGGTACAACTCATGCCAGGTTGGTATAGTTCATACTAAGGATTGTATGAGGAATTCCTTGAACTATAGTTCTCAGTATTTTTGTCTAACTCCTGTTACGAGTTGTAATTGGATTCCACGAGGTGTACTAAGGATCGTACTATTACTTTTCAAACTTGACCCTTTCTAATTCTTGGTAAGACCATAAGGTACGACTCATAGGATGATACCTAATGTCGCCCAAATTACACCTCACAATTGAGATATAAGTGGTTGATTGTCATATATAGAACCCAATAAAGGTTGAGGTCGATCCCACAGGGAATATGGTAAGAACTTAAGTTAATGCGAATAACTATTACTATTGATTTACTTATTTCTAAAGGGGAAAAATATAGAATAATAAACAAAGTAAAATTGCTTAATGTTGAAATCAAATTTGGTTTGTATTCAATTAACGATTTGACTAGGATTGTGTTCCCAAAGATTTCATAACGACAAGGCTTATAAACTAGTGATCTATTCCGGTGTTCAACATGCAATATTGGTAAGTTAGGTTCATCTAAATGGTTGGTCCCCAATCTAGATGATTTTCACCACGCAACTTAGTTCGTATACAGGTGTACTTTAGTTGACCCTTACCCTTAATATCGGATTAGCTATCCCGGACAAGTTCAAGCTATTAGATGAGGGTTAGTAGCCTCAAATCTCTGTTCTAAACCCCTTTTCCCATTCTTTACCTCCTTGGTCTAGTAAGTAAGAATAAAGCAAGTCCTAATGTTTGCAACCGACAAGAATCAATCACAACAAAGGGAAAAACAATACATGCATAAAACCCCGTTCAAGAATCACTAAGTATTTTTACCTATGTGTTAATTCATCTTGGTTCCCACAGACCTAGTTTATGGGTTTAGCTACTCATACTTGTATTATCGCAATCACAAAATATTGAAGAAATCATATTTTCAACTTACAATTTATTGTAGAATAAAAACCACGTATATTGAATAAAAACTCCACAATAGATGAATAAAACTTCAATGTTGGTTTTGTGAATTGAATCAAGAACAATTGTATGAAAATCCTCTCAAAAATCATTCTCAACCTGTCAAGAAATTCGTCGCAAAAATCTCTTGAAAATCCTTCCAGAATCATCTCCTAAAAATAATCCTAAATTGGGTATTTATAATTCTAAGAAATCTTTTTCCTAAATAAAATTGGAAACCAGGTCAGCAGTGGAAACGGGCTAGGTGACGGGTCATTTGTCCTTTTGACGAGTCGTTCCTTGCTTACATTAGTCGTCCTCAGCATCGCACCCAGTTTTGGCAACGGGTCACCTAACAACTTGTCGTTCTTGAACACGAGTCGTTAGGTCTATCGTGGTCTAGTTCCTTAAAAAGTCCAGTGCACTACACGGACGGTTCCAGTAGCCTCCCAACGAGTCGTTCCATTTCATAAAGACTCGTTATATCTGTCGTCAACTTCACTGGCCACTTTGTTGAAATTTTCTCTTCGAGTCCTAACGAGTCGTGCCTCCAACTCGTCAAGTGCACTGTTTTGTATCTTCCAAACTCCATATTTTGCCCAAGCCTTAAGCAACGGGTCTTGCTTCCTGCCAATGACTCATTAAGTGCCTGGCAGTCACCTTTCAGTTATTTTTAGCATTAATTTGACCAAATTCACTTCCAAACCTATTTTCCTGCATATTAAGTACAAATCACATCATACCCATATAAACATACCTAGAATGTTCATAATTTCTTAGTTTTAAGCATCGAAAGTGTCGTAAAATCATGGCACGTCAACACCCTCAACTTAGAACTTTTGCATGTCCTAAGGCAAAAACAAAATAAAACAAAACGAACTAAACTAATTCGACGCTTCAATCGGAAGAACTCTAGGTAACTTATAGCAGTCACAATTTCATATCAAAATTAAATTTTCTAACCCCTCCCTCATCGTATCAAATCAAACCACTATGCATATGAAAAATTTCCAACTATAACATAGAGGAATCAAAACATGGAAAAATACTATCACCTGCAACCACACACATAAATCTATAATACTTACCCAGATAATTTGCAGACGATGTTGTTGACCAAATGCTCTCACCTCAAAGAAGTCCAGATGTTGTTGACCAAATTCTCTCACCTCAAAGAAGTCCCATACTCACATATGTGTATATGATTAACTCGGTATATTTTTCTTGGGACTAGGTAAGATCCACTCACTCTCACAAAGAAATTCAAACGGTGTGCATACAATACCATAGGCTTGCCTTTACTTTCAATACCTTGATTTTCGAACAAGTAGCTAGGATCACTATAGGACATTCTAGGCTTGTAGCATAGGCTTTGGCTCGGGTATGGTACATATGGATTTAGTAGCTCAACCCTCCTTGGCACTACGCCTTTTGACTCCACTTTTCACCTTTATTTCTATTTTCTCCCTTTACCTTCTTTTCCTTTTCTTTGCTTTAGACACTACGGATGCGGTTTCTTTTTATTCAACACTCATTGATGTCACACATTATTTCTCTTTTCTTTTCTTACTTTTTGACAACAATTTTGATTTTTCTTTTCATCATGCATACTGCATCTGCTCTTTTTCTTTTTCATTACCCAACTTTCTTTCCACCCGACTCTTCTTAATCACCCCTATAATAGCCACCCTCAACTTAGGCGATTTGCCTGAGTTGAGTTTCACACTGTCCAAGGAGGGACCAGGTCTAAAACAGGTTCATTCATAATAAAATCAGGAAGGTGAATTCGTGTAAACAAAAAGAAAGGTTAATGTAAGCTCAAAAATTTGGATCAAGGGATTTTTATTCACTTTTGGTAGGTCTTTTAGGCTAAAGTGGACTTATAAATCAAAAACGGTCTATGATCCTTTCCTAGTTTCTTTTCCTCTATCTCGATATGACTGACCAGACAAGTGCTAGATTTACACACACAACTGAATTCAGCTATTAAACCTCACTTCACACATAGCGTAGGTCAACATCATCACTTCCACCACTTGCTAGTTCAAGTACATCCATACAATGATAAACAAGTTCACAGTTTCAATGCCATGCAAAGATTCACAAAGGTCATACTTGTAAACTTTCACATACACATATACAAAATTTTCAGAGGGGTATAAAATTATCGAACAATAGTTATTTTCAACAATTTAAGCTCTTGACTGCTTTCAGTTTTCCTACTTCCTTCCAACTGACACAAAAAACATAAAATAAAATCCTAAACATGTTGGTTCTAATAGATATGGAACACCCGAGAGAAAATATATCCGACATGAAAAACCCTTAGGTTATGTTCAGCAAAACCGAATGCAAAGGTATCCCTCCCTACCCCCAGCAAGAAAGCATGCGTCGTCCTTGACACATATATATACCAAACAAAAACTTAGGAAATAGGGAACATACCTGTGCGACAAAGATGACAGCTACCTGGTCGGTGGAGAGTGTAGATACGCCTCCAATGTCATCTCCAATATTACCAGCTTGAACCAGTGCATTCTCAGAACCAACAGAGCTCGTGCCTTCTCCACGAACTCTCGCTACCTCAATCTCGGCTCTCTGTCGATCCTCCTTCTCGATTCATGCAGCGCTCTCTCCATCTCATCTGCTCCCATTTTTGCTGATGGAGAATAGAAATATCATCATCAACACTTGCCTCCTCACGAGGCCTCTTCCCCTTTTCATGTGCCACCGGCTCCTCCATGATAAAGTCAAAAGTTAGTGGCAATTCTTCTTCAAACTCGTCCTCTATCACGGGAAGTATTGGTGGAGGTACTGCAGCTATCTGTCGTGCGACCAAGTCTAACACCTTGGATCATAGTGCTCCAAGCTATGAGTACCATCGACATAACTCCAATGCCTATAATTGTGCAAGGCACTCATCTATCCTTCTCTCAAAAGCATCCAGTCACCCATGCACTGAACTGGAGAGTGTCTCCAACTCCTTTGACACCCACAACTTAACCTGCTCTATCAAGACTTTGACCTGTAGAGCCGTGTGTGTCTGTTGCTTCTCGGCCTTAGCTAGCCGCCTAGCCATATAAACTAAAAACTCTTGTGAAACCATGACTAGACCTGGTGTGGTGGCTCATGGAGGCGCAACTGGTGGTCTTGGGGCTGCTGCAGTTGATGAAGACTAAGGAACATCGGCAGGTATGGAGGTATCTGCTGCATCTGTAGCCTCAGCCTGGATACCTGTCTATCTGTCCTCCATAGGCTCAGCTACCAACTCAGCGAACTATGCTAAATCAGTATGCATCCCACTGCCAAATGCCTCTGCTAATATTGTCGCTCCCGCGGATGAAGCTGCTTGAGTCCTGCCCTCGATACCGGGTTTGTATCATCTCAAATCAGCCCAATATCGGTAATCTTCTAGACCACAACTCTCTAGTCCACTGATTGAAATGCCGGTACCTTTGACTCCTGACAAAGTCTATCAATCAAACATAGAAATGGAATGGTAGTGTCGTCATTCATTGCCCGCTCTCGAATCTCCTCTACAATATTTCGCAGGAAATTGATGGCATACCCCTCCATTATACTTGCTACCAAAGCATCTCTGTCAGGTGAAAGTATATTGTCATTGATGGTTGGTACCATCCTTTTGCGCACTAGTGACCACCAAAACATTGCCTGAAAATTCAATGTGGCCTTCTTTATCTGTGACTCTATACCATGCATCCGTTCTACTAGTGCACCTCTCGTGGAAATAATCCTGGACAACCAAGTGTACTGCTGGATGTGCTCCTGGCTATTCAACTTCTTTGTTTTGACTTTCTTCAGCTCAGATAGCCTATGATCAAATTCTACTGTGTTTAACAGAGCCTGATAATCCTGCCCGTACAACATTCTAGAGATCGTCCGCTCAGAAATGTCAATTGGGGTCTCTCTCACTAGCACCTGAATCAATGCGGGCCTGTTCTACCAATCCTGGCCCCTAATGCCAACCACTGCAAGGTGGCTGCGTATGTTGCATAGAATTCTCAAACCAGACATGGGCTATAACTGCCTGAAGGCTCGGTAAACCACTCGAACTTTTATTTATCAATCACTACATGTAGCTCTGGGAGATATTTAATCCCTGTGGTTACCATCCTTGGCTCCTCATATATGCTCCTCTTCGGATTGACTTTTTCATTGGGAGCAATATCTCGATTGTATATAGACTGAATGCCATGGACGCACCATGTTTGTACATTTCTTGGTTGCTCATTTGATGTGTCTGAGGTCTCTGTCAGCTCATTATCAGAGTCCCCTTGCTGGGCATGTGATTCATCACTCCCTCTATGTTGTGCCCAGCTGTGGAAGCCTCGGGAACTAGTGCAGCTGCAGCCCTAAAACTCTCATTAGTACGGCTAGGCAGATCTCTTGCAAGTGGAGTGGGAGTATCAACTAGGGCTTTTGGATTTGAACTTTGTTAAGCCCTAGTCCTGGTAGATCTCCTCACTAGCTGCTCCTACTCCACATCATATTCCTCCTCAGAGCCACACGACTCTTCAGAGGATGATAGATCATCACGCAATCTATGGTATGAGGGTTGACTGCGCTCAGGTGCTTGCTTCTTTGTTGGACCCTTCATTGGTGTACCTCTGGGAGCTTTCATAGTTGTGGAAACAATGTTAGTGTACAAGATGAGATGAAACAAAAATTATTTTTGGGCAGGTGCCCAGTGGTCCTGACGGGTGACAAAATGAGTCGTTGCCAGTGAGGTCACTCGTCGTCTCAAAATGGTCTTTCATCATGTTGGTCCAGTATACTTGACAACTGGTCCCAATGAGTCCTTGCCAAAGGCAAGGAGTCATTAGGTTGGTCATTAGGTATTCTGCCCATTAGCATAATTCTTCCACTCAGGACGAGCTACATAACAAGTCGTTTGGTGATCCAACGACTCGTGATGTGGCTCGTGCTCAAGAGTTCCTGTTCATCTTCATCTTCTTCCCGATTTTCAATTCCACAAACACAAACTCATCACATTATTAACATCAACCCAAGTGTTTCTACTATCAAAATTCATTTGTTTAAATCTTCCTAGGGTTTATTTACATCAAGAGGCACATATAAATGCAATATTAATAGAAATAAATTCACGCTTATTCACACATGGGTCTTCAACAATTCTTGTTTTAAATGCAACAGTATTGAAAATTTCATGGGGAAGATTACTCACAATGTGCTTTGATCAGAGATGGAGTGTGTTATCGTGTGTGTGCTTAAAAGACTGGGCGTGCAAAGTAGAGAAGAAGAAGAAGTAGAGAAGAAGAGGGAATTTTGTCGATGGGATTTGAGTGAAGAATAAGAAGTAGAGAAGAAGAGGGAATTTTGAAGTTGTAAGTTTTCTGGGGAGCATGATAATGGAATCGGGTCTTTGTTGATTTTAAATTAGAACTTACCCAAATTCCATTCGTGGGTCGGGTTAGGTTAACTTACCTAGGACCTAACGAGTCAAGTAACGACTCATGGTGTCACCCAATGAGTCGTTTCCTAAGTCGTGTCCTGTTGTAGCTTTAAGATGGGTCACTTAACGGCTCGTTTGGTCTCCAAACGATTCATTAAGTGCACTGTTATCACCCTTTTTCTTTTAATTCATACTTTGGCCTAGTGTACATGACGGGGGAGCCAACGATTCGTTCCTTGGAGAAACGGATCGTTAAGTCACCCGTTGCTCCCCTGTTTACTATAGTTCTCTTCACGAATTGGCTGAACGAGATGTCAAGTCAGGCGATGACTCATTTTGTGATTTTCTACACCAGAACAAAAGTTCTAGTTTTTGGTTCCAACTTCAGATTTTCCATCTTATTCACCTGCACCCATCAACAAACATTAACACTAACTTTTTATTACATCTACAACTTGGTTTGCCTCCCAAGAGGTACTTGATTTAACGTCGCATCACGACGTAGGTGTTTTGGCTACTCACACTTCCCCAAAACACCTCCCTAGGTTGCCTTCCATGCAGCGCCTAATTTAATGTCGCGGCACGACACAAGTATCTTGAGTTACTCAGACTTCACTCAGAGTCCACAGGTCTACCAGTTTGAGTTCTTCACTTCTCCCCAAATAAGCTTTTACCCGCTGACCATTTACCTTGAACCGCTTTCCTTCATGGTTTTCCAATTTTCCCCATGGGAGAATACTTGGACCACACGATAAGGACCCATCCACTTAGACTTCAACTTTCCAGGAAACTACCGAAGTCTAGAATTAAACAAAAGTACCACATCACCTGGACTGAATTCTCTTTTCTCCATTTTTTGGTCATGCTGAATTTTCATCCTTAGTTTGTAAATTTCCGAACTCTCATAGGCTTTCAAATGAAATTCATCAAGCTCATTCAACTGATCAAGCCTAAAGTTCGCAGCTTGGTTCCAATCCAAATTCAGCTTCTTGAGCGCCCACATAGCTTTATTCTCAAGTTCAACCGGGAGATGACATGATTTGCATAAACAAGTTGATACGGAGAAATATTTATAGGATTCTTGAAGGCGGTTCAAAAGGCCCATAAAGAATCATCTAGCTTTCTTTCCTAATTTATCCAGTTTGCATTCACAGTCTTTGCAAAAATAGTCTTTATCTCCCTGTTGGTGACTTCAACCTGCCCACTAGACTGCAGATGGTAGGGTGTGGCCACCCTGTGTTTGACCCCATATATTTTCAATAAAGAACGAAAAAACTAGTTACAGAAATGCGAACCCCCATCACTAATGATGGCTGTGGGGGTCCCGAATCTTGAAAATATATTCCACTTCAAGAACGTTGTGACACTCTTCCCTTCATTGTTTGGCAAAGCAACAACTTCCACCCATTTTGAAACGTAGTCAACAGCAACAAGTATATACTTCATCCCACTTAAGCTCACAAATGGGCCCATGAAATCAATGCCCAATACATTAAATAACTAAATAACGAGGATGGGAGTAAGAGGAAGCTTGTTCCTTCGTGATATGCCTCCATGTCTTTGACATGCATCACATGCCTTTGCGAAAACGTGTGCTTCCTGGTGAATGGTTGGCCAATAGTACCCACATTGTAGAATTTTGTGGGCTGTGCGGACCCATTGTGGTGGCCTGCAACAGGGGATGAGTGGCAGGCCTCCAATATACTAAGCATCTATACCTCGGGTACGCATCTCAGGATAACCCCATCAGCATATATGCAGAATAAGTAGGGCTCATCCCAGAAGAATTTCTGCACATCGGACATAAACTTCCTTATCTGGTGAAAAGATAAGTGCTCTGGTACAACATCACTCACAAAATAATTTGCAATGTTTGAAAACCATGGGAGGATATCTTGAAATGCCTCTAGGATCTGCTCGTCTGGAAATGCGTCATCTATATCATGGTCATTTCTAAGTGCTGCATCAGGCTCCAATCTGGATAAGTGGTCTGCAACCTGATTTTCAGTCCCTTTCCAGTCTTTTACCTCAAACTCAAACTCTTTTAGCAGCAAAACCCATCGAATCAACCGTGGATTAGAATCTTTCTTTGCCATCAGATATCTCAAAGCTTCATGGTCTGTGTGGACTATCACCTTAGTTCCGATCAAGTATGCCCGAAACTAAATGAAAAAACTACATCCAACAGCTCCTGTTCTGTCACAGTATAATTTTCCTAAGCTGCATTAAGAGGTTTGCTAGCATAATAAATTGGATGAAAAATCTTTTCACGCCTTTGACCCAACACAGCTCCTAGGGCCACACCGCTAGCATCACACATCACTTCAAAAGGTAAAGACAGTCAGGTGCCACGATAATGGGGGCTATGGTCAATCTCTCTTTCAGACATTCGAGTGCCTTCACACATGCCTCGTCAAACACAAACTTCACCTCCTTCTCAAGTATCTTACATAATAGATGTGCAATTTTGGAGAAGTCCTTAATGAATCTTCTGTAAAAACCTGCATGGCCCAAAAAGCTTCGAACACCTTTCACAGAAATTGGAGGTGGTAGACTAGTAATTACTTCAATATTGGCCCGTTCTACTTCCATACCCTTACCAAAAATCTTGTGGCCTAGCACTATTCCTTCCTTGTCCATGAAATGGCACTTTTCCCAGTTAAGCACCAAATTTGTCTCTTCGCATCATTGAAGCACCTTGCTCAAATGAGCCAAAAAGTCCTCGAATCATTCACCTACTATGGAAAAATCATCCATAAAGACTTCAATGATGTCTTCCACCATGTCAGTAAATATGGACATCATACAACATTGAAAAGTGGCGGGTGCATTACATAATCCGAACGACATCCTCTTAAAAGAAAATGTACCATATGGACAAGTGAATGTGGTCTTCTCTTGTTCTTCAGGGGATATAAAAATCTGATTGTACCCCGAATAACCATGAAAGGAACAATACCATCCTCTACCTGCAAGTCTGTCTAGCATATGGTCAATGAATGGCATCGGAAAGTGATCTTTATGCATCCACCGGTTCAGTTATTTGTAATCAATGCATACTTTCAAACCGGTGACTGGTCTTAGAGGAATTAGCTTATTTTTTGCATTTGGGACCACCGTGATTCCTCCCTTTTTCGGTACACATTGAACTGGGCTCACCCATTTGTTGTCTGCAATAGGATAAACCACACCTACATCTAACCACTATATGATTTCCTTCTTGACCACCTCTTACATAGGTGTATTCAACCTATACTGATGTTCAATACTCAAAATGCAATCTAGTTCTAGCTAGATCTTGTGAGTGCAAATACCGGCTAGGATTCCAATAATATTTGCAATGGTCCACCCAATGGCTTTTTTGTATCTCTTTAAGACGGAGACCAAAGCCTCCACTTGCCATTCCTCCAGGTCAGCTGTGACAATGACCAGTAAAGTGTTACCGGCTCCCAAGAATACATACTGTAAATGGGATAGGAGTGCTTTGAGCTCCAACATTAGAGGGTCCTCAATAGATGTCTTGGCTGGTTGGGCCACCCGATTTTTCAAATCAAAGATCGATCTTCTTTTGAGCATAAGTGTATGACCCCATGCCAGCAAGTGCATTTAGAATCTCCTCAGCCCCAATGCCCATCAAAACGGTTGCTAAGTCATCTAGAAACAAAGACTCCTCCATGGTCAAGACCTGTTAAGTACAAAAACAAAAACAAAGAAAAACAAAGGAAATAAGAACCAACAGGTAAGCAAACACAATTAACAAAAGCCTTAGCTGCATTCCCTTGCAATGGTGCCAAAATTTTATGTCTCCCAAATTACACCTCGCAATTGAGATATAAATGGTCGATTTTAAAATATAGAACCAACAAAGGTTGAGGTCGATCCCACAGGGAATATGGTAAGAACTTAATTTAATGAGAATAACTATTACTATTGATTTACTTATTTCCAAAGGGGGGGGGAATATAGAATAATAATCAAAGTACAATTGCTGAATGTTGAAATCAAATTTGGTTTGTATTGAATTAACGAATTGACTAGGATTGTGTTCTCCAAGATTTCTTAACCACAAGGCTTATACACTAGTGATCTATTCCGGTGTTAAACATGCAATATTAGTAAGTTAGGTTCACCTAAATGGTTGGTCCCCAATCAGATGATTTTCACCACGCAACTTGGTCCGTATACAGGTGTACTTTAGTTGACCCTTACCCTTAATATCGGATTAGCTATCCATGGAAAAGTTCAAGCTATTAGATGAGGGTTAATAGCCTCAAATCTCCGTTGTTAACCCCTTTTTCCATTATTTACCACCTTGGTCTGATAAGTAAGAATAAAGCATGTCCTACCATTTGCAACCGTCAAAAATTAATCAAAACAAAGGGAAAAATAATACATGCATAAAACCCCATTCAAGAATCATTAACTGTTTTTACCTATGTGTGTTAATTCATCTTGGTTCCCAAAAACCTAGTTTATGGGTTTATCTACTCATACTTGTATTATCGCAATCACAAAATATTGAAGAAATTATAATTACAACGTACAATTTATCGTAGAATAAAAACCACGTATATTGAATAACAACTCCACAATAGATGAATAAAACTTCAATGTTACTTTTCTGTATTGAATCAAGAACAATTGTATGAAAATCCTCTCAAAAATTATTCTCTAACTGTCAAGAAATTCATCTCAAAAATCGCCTGAAAATCCTTCCAGAATCGTCTCCTAAAAATAAACCTAAATTGGGTATTTATAATTCTAAGAAATCCTTTTCCTAAATAAAACTAGAAACCAGGTCGACAGTGGCAACGGACTAGGTGATGGGTGATTTGGCCTTCTGATGAGTCATTCCTTTCTTACATTAGTCGTCCTCGGCATCGCACCCAATTGTGGCAACGGGTCACCTAACGGCTTGTCGTTCCTGAACAAGAGTTGTTAGGTCTCTCGTGGTCTAGTTCCATAGAAAGTAGAGTGCACTTCACGGATGGTTCCAGAAGCCTGCGAACATGTCATTCCATTTCATGATGACTTATTATGTTTGTCGTCAACTTCAATGGCCACTTTGTTGAAATTTTCTCTTCGAATCCTAACGATTGACCTCACGACTCGTTAACAGGTGTAATGATTTATTCCTCCAACTCGTCAAGTGCACTGTTTTGTATCTTTCAAACTCCATATTTTACCCACGCCTTAAGCAACGTGTCGTGCCTCCTGCCAATGACGCGTTAAGTGTGTGGCAGTCACCTTTTAGTTATTTTTAGCATTAATTTGACCAAATTCACTTCCAAACCTTTTTTCCTGCACATTAAGCACAAAACACATCATACCCATATAAACATACCTAGAATGTGCATAACTTATTGGTTTTAAGCGTCAAAAGTGTCGTAAAATCACGACACATCGATACCACAAGTCGTACTAGGTTTCGTACCATAGATTCCAATTAATATGTCTTGGGACAGTGCTAAGGAGCCATCCTACGAGTCGTACTACGAAACCATGAGTGGTAGGAAGACTCATGAAGCCTGTCCTCACCTTATTCAAGTCCATTTGTGCAGGTAACACTATTTTGGATGCGTACTTAGACTTCCTAATCCCTGCTATGCAAATATTAATAATTTTATTTTATATCCAGTTAACCCCCAAACATGCTTCACATCCCGTAACTCATTATCTATCACCATGTTAATCGTTCGAGCATTTGGATTCCTAAACCCATTCATTATATGTGCACAACTAGCTTATGATCACCTTCTTATTCCTCATTTTCATGAGTTTTGAGGAATCACAGAGTAATTTAATAAGTCACAAGCAAGGTTTTCACATAAAAACATAAGCACTTACTTGCACTTTCAAATTCTTGCTCGACTTTTTGCTAGCTTCAGTTTTCGGATAGGAATTCAAATAGTTTGTGCAGATTTAGTTGTGCAATTTGAGCTTTAACAATTTTGATCTTGAGCTACGGGTAATGGAAGATAGAATGGAGGTGCTCGTGGGTTGTGCTTTTTGTTTACATGGGAGTTTAGGCCCGACAAATTTAATTTTAAATAGGTTTGGGGAAAATTTGAAAATCTAGGTTGAGTCGGGTCAATTTCATTAAGTTACTCAATCATGACTCATACCATGCGTCATATGTTTTACCTACCACTCATCCCCTGGACTCATAGCAAGAGACTAAGAAAACTTACCTAGGGACCAACGAGTGCATGGTATGAGTCGTACCGTGATGGTACGAATTGTACTATGGTACGAATTGTACTATGGCTCATGGGTCATTACCGTGATGGTACGAATTGTACTATTAGCTAGAAGGACCTAAACCTGCATCAGTGATGGTGGTTGGAGCTTCTAAAGGATTATGAAATTAGTGTGATGTATCACTCGGGTAAGGCCAATGTGGTGGCTGACACCCTAAGCAGATGGTCTATGGGAAGTGTAGCTCACGTTGATGAAGACAAGAGGGAGCTAGCGAAAGAAGTTCACAGGCTAGGTTGGTTAGGGGTGCAGTTGGTGGATTAAGTTGAAGGTGGCGTGGTAATGCAAAGCAGGTTAGATTCATCCTTGGTAGTTGAAGTCAAATCCAGATAGGATAAGGATCCCATTTTACTTAAACTTAAGGAAGCAGTCATCAGAAACGAGATAGAAGCTTTCGCCTAAGAGGGAGATGGGGTGCTCCTTTACCAGGAAAGGTTGTGTGCACCAGATGTTGGTAAGTTGAGATATCAAATACTGGCCAAGGCGCACAACTCGAGATACTCTATTCACCATGGTGCAACTAAATTGTACCATGACCTACGAGATACTTACTAGAGGAACGACATGAAAAGGGATATCGTTGAATTTGTAGCACAGTGCCCGAACTGCCAGCAAGTCAAGGTAGAACACCAAAGGCCCGTAGGCATGAATCAAGATATTAGTATACCCACTTGGAAGTGGGAAGAAGTAAATATTGATTTCATTACAGGTCTACCCCGGACTCGACGGCATCATGACTCAATCTAGGTGGTAGTAGATCGGATGACTAAATCAGCTCACTTCCTCCTAGTCAAAACCACATACTCGGCTGAGGACTATGCCAAACATTACACTTGAGAGCTAGTTAGACTCCATGGGGTGCCCTTGGAAATAATTTCAGATAGGGGAACATAGTTCATCTCACACTTTTGGAAGTCCTTTCGAAGGGACTAGGCACTTAGGTAAAACTCAGCACTGCTTTTCATCTGCAGACTGATGGGCAAGCTGAGTGGACCATTTAGACCTTGGAAGATATGCAAAGAGCATGTGAAATTGAGTTTAAGGGTAATTGGGATGACCATTTTCGTCTTATCGAGTTTGCGTACAACAACAACTATCACTCTAGAATTCAGATGGCCCCATTTAAGGCATTATATGGTAGGAGGTGTAGATCCCCTATAGGGTGGTTTGAGGTTGGTAAAGCTACCTTGATAGGGCCAGACTCAGTACATGAGGCAATGCAGAAAGTTCAGCTCATTCGAGAAAGGTTGAAAATAGCTCAGAGAAGTCAAAAATCTTATGCCGATGTGCGGAGAAGAGAGTTAGAGTTTGCAGTTGATGACTATGTATACATGAGTATTTCACCTATGAAAGGGGTGATGAGGTTTGGGAAATATGGCAAGCTCAATCCCCGATATGTGGGACCCTATAAGATTTTGTGGCCGATTGGTAAGGTGGCCTGTGAGCTAATGTTCCTTTAGAACTAGCAGTTGTACACCCAGTTTTCCATGTGTCATTTATGAAGAAGTGCATTGGTGATCCAACTTCAGTAGTGCCATTGGATAGTGAGAGATAAAAGATAGTCTCACATATGAGGAGGTACTAGTCCAGATCCTTGACCGTCAGGTTCGTAAGCTGAGGAATAAGGAGATAGCTTCATTCAAGGTGCTATGGAGAAATCAGCAAGTTGAGGGACCCACATGTGAAGTGGAAGCAGACATGATAGCCAAATACCCTCACTTGTTCCCTTCCAGTTCAGACCCAGAATTAGGTACTAAATTGCTTCTCAATACTCTACTCAGTTCCGTACTCGTAAGCCTTATTTAGATTTTCGGCGTGCATTCTAGTTGCATCAGCTCAGGTAGTACGATTAAGTCTGTTCGGAGTCAGTTACTCCTTCAAAAATAAGTCATAGCCTTAATTTTAGAAATCTCATCTCTTTTTCTAGTTTTGGTCTTCATTCGAGGATGAATGATCCCAAGGGGGAGATACTATAACACCTCGAAACTTTCCTATACCAAATTCAGATGTTGCATGAAAAACAACAGGAAACCAGAAAATTTTCAATCTTAGACGACCCCCACAATAGACTATTGGTGGAACCAACGGACCGTTGTAAGTGGTTGTGGCTAGGAGCAGCCTTTCTTCAAGGGGAACAACGAGTCATAGGACGACCCGTTGGTTCTAACAACGGGCCATCCTGTTGTCCATTGATTCGCAAGTTCTTAGATCTGTCGGACCCTTCCCTGAGACAATGGGAGGGAAAAACGACCGGTGGTAGCCCCCAACAAGCCGTTGTGACCACCCGTCATCTGCTTCCCGGACCTAGCAGTGTGAACCACGAGGGGATACAATGGCCCGTTGATTCTACCAATGAGTCGTAGTGATCACCCGTTGCCCCATTGCCTTGTTTTCTTACCAGTTCCAACGGGAGGTATCAACCGCCTATTGTTACTTCCAACGGACCATTGTACCTAATGGTGGGTCACCCTTGTGAACCTAGTTTCTGAACCCAGAAACCATGACCAGATTCAACGGGCCGTCATGTCTACCAATGACCTATTCTAAGGCCCGTTGGTTCCTATCGACCAGATTTCATATTTAAATCCCAGGGTTATTTTTATAAAATTCCACCTACCTAGTCCCTAAACTATGTCGTTTGGGGTTCATTCAGGGGTTCTAGAAGGGGCAACTAACGGTTTCTCCCCATATTTCTTCTCTCATTCTCAAGAACAGAGCATAGAATTCCTCTTGAAGCACATAACAGAAGCTAGGGAAAACGACAATCCTCTTAGTTTTCCTAAGAAATTTTCACCAGAGTTTCTTCTATAGGTATGTGGGAATTCAACAAGGAGATTGTTCTTCCCTTGTGTACCCTAAAACTCTTTCCCTGTTCACTATCAGTTCTAGCCCTGAGTTTATTGAAAGTGAAGATATTGTTGTCATACCTTTAATAATTCATGGGGAACTCTAATTTATGTTCGTTGTAGCTAATTTCCATCATCTTGTAATAAAAATGATGCTTGTTCCATCAATTTAGAAATTCAGCCCTAACTTTTGAAAAAGTCCGAAATTAAAATCCTGCTTAAGCTTTGAATTCTTGAGAATTGTTTGCATCTTTCAGAGGTAGGGGCTTCTATATTATTTGTATGTGTTAAAAACTCAGTTACTGGTATGATATTCAGATTCAGTCAGAAAGCCTATATACTATGTATTTTCTCAGAATTGTTAGTTTAGCTTCGGTCAAAGTACTAGAATACTCAGTGTTAGTTAGAAACGTCAGTCTAGTCTCAGTCAGATTTTTGCAACCTATGGGTTGACCAGAATAATGTCAGCTGTTCAGTTTGACTATAGAATTTCTCGAGGTGCCCGTAGTACCTCCTTGATATCAGAATCAAAATTCAATTATTTGTCCAGTAGGCAGTCATGACATTTCAAATATATAGATCTGACTTTCCCCCGGACCCCAGTTCAGATTTCAATTTGTTCTTAGACGGTTACAAAGCTTCTAGATAAGCAGCTCTTACCAGGGTCTAGAACCCAGTTTCAGAATCTAGTCCGCTAAGACCCTCAGGGTACCGCAGTTCTCAGACTCAGCACCGCTAGCCACCGCAGTTCTGATTCTCCACCTCAGTTGTGAAGTGTGAGTACTCATCATACAAGGGCATTATTTCTTTCTTTCAGTCATTTATAAGTTTCAGTTAGACTTAGAGTTAGCTGGGGGCTTGTCCCAGCAACTCCTCCGTTAGATGGCTTTCAGACATATATGATTTTCTTTCAGACTTATCAGTACTATTCAAATGTTTTGAACTTTATGTTTTTAGACTTGTCTTTCATAAATATTTATGATATTATTTCACAGTTCTGTTGTGCATGTTTACTCAGAATACTAGTGTATGATAGACCAGGGGTTGACTTGGGGTCACTTGTGGCTTCAAATACCATGTTACATCCAGGGTGTTGACTTGGGGAGTGAAAGTTTTTTGCTTCATCAAGTACTTGGCATCCATCAAATGACAACCTGTGGGTGTCAAAAGCAAATGAAAATGAAAATGAGGAAAATAATGACTAAAAGTCAAACACAAGCAATTACTCTAATCCTAAATCATATTCCCCGACAACGGTGCCATTTTTTATAATGATCAAATCACATTCCTGTAAAAGTATGACGCGGACGTTGTCAATAAAGAACCGAACTAGGTTGGAGTCGATCCCACCTTGAACAAGGTCAAGATATAGAATAATGCTTGTATTTAATCTTTTAAGTCTGTTATTTCCTAAAAAGGGGTTTTGTAAAGAAGTAAATAAGTAACAACATTGACAGTTGGACTGTTATCAAGATTATGCAATTAAGTAGGGAAGTGTCCCCATAGATTCATAACTACTTCGGGTATTACACCAGTGATCTATCCCAATACCTAGCTTGTAGAACTGATAACATGGATTCTTCTAAATGACTGGTTCGTCCCTATTGGATGACTATACTCAATAACCGGGTTAGGTCTCTTGACTGATTTACTTTAACCATTATCAATTTGTTCCAAATTAATCATCCTGCGATCGCAGCTCAATTCATACAATGAACCATAAAGTTCAAGGATTTTTTATTATTCTCTTTTCCTAATCTCTACCTCTCTAGATTCAAGAAAGTAGGAAATTTAGGAATGTCCTAACATTGCGCTTCGTTAATAAATGTTTAAGATGAAGAGATTGAAAAATTAGCATTAGCATTGGTGTAGAATTACTTTGTGCAAACCCTAGGTTGTTTATTCACCATGGTTCCCATAATCCTAGTTGCGGAGTTTTTTAGCCTCTCATGATTGTAATCAAACAATTAACATTCATAGACAAAACATAATTTCGAACTTACAATAATGGTTGAAAAATAAACCCGCTTGATTATTGCAAAATTATCAATGAAGAACAATTCAACAACAATGAAGAATAAAAGCAAGAAATTCTCTAAAGTTGTTCTTAATATTTCCAGAAGTCGAATGCTTCTTCAAAGAATAGAATTATGTTCCTTTCTTAACAATAATAATCTAGAAAATTATTTATACAAATAATTAAAAACTTTTTTCTAAATTAATAGAGGAACTTCTAAACTGTTGCCGCCTTCACCTACAACTCGTACCATGATTGTACGAGTCGTACCTCTTCTTGTACAATGTCTAACAACTTCTAATTTTTGCTGAGTGTTGGAACTTGGTATGGCTAGTGCATAGATCCTACGAGTTGTACAATTTTGTCGTGGACTGAACCTGAAACTTCTGGCATCCTCTGATTATTTCCATGATTGGCTTGGTACAACTCGTACCTTCATTGTATGACTCGTGGTTGCCTTTTGTACCTTTAATTCTACCATTCATCAATTTTTCTGAACTTCACCACAGCTCCATAGTATGGGTCGTAGGTAGATATCACAATCAGTGGTTTCTACATGTACCAGGAGACTGACCCAGTGCAGATTCTTTTGATATTTTCTACGACTTCCTAGGTACGACTCATACCAACATAGTACGGCTCATACCATAAGTCGTAACTTGGCTTTTTCCTTAAGCTCATCTTCTGGGACTTTCCACAACTCTCAGTATGGCTCGTATCATGATTGTACGGCTCGTACTGAGATTTTTACTTGGCCCTTTTCTGCATTCCTTTAACTTATTTTGCACAGTCCAACTCCAACACCTAATTTCCCTGAAAACAAAGAAAAAGTACATCATATCCATATAAACACACCTAAGTACATGCTTATTTTCTCAATTTTAAGCGTCGAAAATGTTCTAAAACCACAACATATAACCTATATTCTTTATTCTTTCTCAAGTGTATGCTAGGATCATAAGGAGTTCTTGCTAGAACTACATCAAAACAATC
>JACEIK010000403.1:247814-264274 GCA_018107945.1 Datura stramonium | reverse complement strand
ATTTAACTCAGAATCACATGAGAATGTACACATAACAATAGATAAATAAGTAGAAATGAAGCATTTGCGTATCACTTGGGCATGCAATTCTGCCCAAGATCAGGCATTATAATTTATAAAACTTGAAAATATGATTTATAATTGAAAACATTGTAAAACTTGCCCATGAATCATAATTCAATAATAAAAACATACTAAGATCATACCCATGGTAGAAACTTAGAAAATTCATGCATTGGATTAAAACTCCATAGGATCAACATCTAGATTTTCATGAATTAGAGAGGGACTGGGCATGGGTGTGAACAAATTCACCCATTCATAACCCTACATACATGAGAAGAACATACTTTACCAATCCCTTGATTGCCCAATGAAGAATTGAGAGGAACTTGGAAGAAATTGAGCTTGATCACCTCTCTAGACCTTTACTCTTGCATGCATGAGTATGAACAGCTTAGTATGAACTTACCCTCTTAAAACTAATTATTCATAGCTTAAAATGATGTAGTTTAAGCCTTAGGATGATAGAAATTACGGATAAGCTCTTATTAAATTCGCAGAGGAAAATAGACTGCAAGTCCTAACGAGGGACTGGACGAGTCGTTACTTCTGACCATGAGTCGCCGCCTCAGTCGTCGAGGACACTGCCAAAGTTTCACTTGGAACTCACCATGAGTAACATCACGAATTGTTACTGTTGAACATGACTAGTGGTCACCACTCGTTAATTCCATTGCCCAAAACATACCTGGGCTCACCACAGGCCACACCACGACTCATGGTGCACCCAAGTAGTCATGGTGACCCACCCATCAAGTGCACTGTGCAATTCCTCCTACCTGAACCTCATTACTGACCACGACTAACTCAACGAGTTGTGGGGCTGACCACGACTTATGGTCATGTCCGTGGGGACTCAAAACAAAAATTTTCAACTCAAGTCATACTCCTCACCACAAGTCACTTAATGACTCGTGGTCAACCTGACGAGTCACAGGACAACTCATTCTGTGACCTAGTGTAGAAAATCCTATTTTCTCCAGTTCAACTCCTGGGTTTGATCTTAGGGCTTCTAGGGTATAACAATATCTCCCCCTTGGGAACATTCTTTCTCGAATGTGGAAAATCATACAGAAAAGCAGAGAATTGCGATCATCATACTCAAATACTGATCATATAAGTCGAAAACTAACGGAATGACAAACTCCGATTTTAACTACATGGATAAACTAAATTCATGAATCATACATACATACTTTTACATGAAGGAAACTGAGGTACATGAGCTTAACATGAAACTGAATAGAGTTTTTGGGCAAAAACTGATACCTCAAGCTGGAACTGAGCCGGTAGGAAATAGATGAGGGTATTTAGCCATCATATCTGTCTCGGCTTCCTACGCAGCTCCCTCAACATGTTGATTCCTCCATAAAATCTTGACTGAAGCTACTTCCTTGTTTCTTAGCTTTCGAACCTGATGATCCAGTATTTCCATCGGAACCTCCTCATAACTAAGGTTGTCTTTCACACCTCTACTCTCCATGCGGTCAACTAGAGCTGGATCACCCATACACTTCTTTAAGAGCGATACATGAAAAACAAGATGAACGGAAGCTAATTCTGAGGGCAAATCCAATTCATATGCCACCTTGCCAACCCGTTTCACAATCCGGTAGGGGCCAACATAACGGGGACTGAGTTTCCCTTTCTTTCCGAATCTCATCACTCCCTTCATGGGAGACACCTTCAAAAACACCCAATCATCCACTTTGAACTCGAGTTCTCTCCTTCTCACATCCGCATAAGACTTTTGGCGACTCTGAGTTATTTTCAACCTGTCCCGTATGAGTTGAACCTTCTCCATGGCCTCATGGACTGAATCTGGTCCTATCATCACAGCTTCACTGACTTCAAACCAACCAATAGGCGATCTACATCTCCACCCATAGAGAGCCTCAAACGGATCCATCTGAATGCTGGAATGGTAGCTATTATTGTATACAAACTCAATAAGAGGCAAATGGTCATACCAACTACCCTTGAAGTCAATTGCACATGCTCTCCCCATTTCCTCGAGAGTCTGAATTATCCGCTCCGCTTGACCATCCGTTTGTGGGTGAAACGTTGTACTGAGCTTAACCTGAGTACCAAGTCCCTTTTGAAACAATCTCCAAAACTAAGAGGTAAACTGAGTACCTCTGTCTGATATGATGGACAAGGGCACTTCATGCAACCAAAATAGCTCTCGAATATATAGTTTGGCATAATCCTCCGTTGAATCTGTGGTTTTGACTAGTATAAAATGAGCTGCTTTGGTCAACCTGTCCATGACCACCCAAATAGAGTCATACTATCGACGAGTGCGAGACAACCTTGTGATGAAGTCCATAATGATTTCCTCCCACTTCCATGTAGGAATGCTAATGTATTGAAGCACACCTACCGGTCTCTGATGTTCTACCATCGCTTGCTGACAATTTGGACACTTAGCTACAAATTCTGCGATGTCCTTCTTCATGACATTCCACCAATAGAATTCTCGTAGGTCATAGTACATCTTGGTGGCACCTGGATGTATCGAATATCTGGAATCGTGAGCCTCATGCAACATCTGATTTCTCAAATCACCAATGTCCATGACACACAAGCGACCCTGATATCGAAGGAAACCATATCCCCCTTTGGAAAAGACCTCTAGCTTTTGATTTTGAACAACTTCCTTTAACTTTACCAAAATAGGGTCCTCATCTTGTCTAGATTTTACATCAGTCACCAAGGATGATTCTGACCCATTCTAAACTATAACACCACCATCAGTCGAGTCAACCAAATGAACTCTAACCTTGCAAGCCGATGCACATCTTTCACCAGCTCCTTCTTCCCCTCGTCCACATGGGACACACTCTCCATAGAGAGTCTACTAAGTGCATTTGCTACTACATTGGCCTTACCCGAATGGTAGAGGAAACTCATATCATAATCCTTGAGTAGCTCCAACAACCTCCTTTGGCGTAGATTTAGATCCTTCTGTGTAAACACATATTGTAGGCTCGTGTGGTCCTTAAACACATCTACATGGACCCCATATCTTCAAGGCGAATACCACTGCAGCCAATTCAATATCATGGGTCGGATAATTCCTTTCATGCACCTTTAGCTACCTGGAAGCATATGTTATAACCTTGTCGTGCTGCATTAATACACAACCAAGGTCGATTCTATAAGCATCGCAATACACCACAAACCCATTTGTACCCTCGGGTAGGGTTAACACTGATGCTGAGGTGAGTCGGGTCTTTAACTCCTGAAAGCTCCTCTCACAAGCCTCCGACCATTGGAACTTCACTTTATTTTGGGTCAATTTGGTCAATGGCTCTGCAATAGATGAAAAACCCTCAACAAATCTCCGATAGTACCCGTCCATACCCAATAAACTCCTGATATCTGAAGGATTCACCAATTTAGGCCAATTTTTCACCGCTTTTATTTTTTGGGAGTCCACCTTTATGCCCTCACTTGACACCGCATGGCCCAAAAATGCCACTGAGTCCAACCAAAACTCACACTTGCTAAATTTGACATATAATTGGCAGTCCTTGAGAGTCTGTAGTACCACCCTCAAATGAGCGGCATGCTCCTCCTCGCTCCGAGAGTATATCAGTATTTCATCACTAAACACGATCATGAACATATCCAAGTATGGCCTGAACATCTTGTTCATCAAGTCCATAAAAGCTAAAGGAGCATTTGTTAGTCCAAAAGACATAACTACAAACTCATAATGACCATACCAAGTTTCAAAGCTATCTTTGGGATGTCACTCTCCCGAACCCTGAGCTGATGGTATCCAGATCTGAGATCTATCTTCAAAAAGAACTTAGAACTTGAAGCTAGTCAAACAAATTATCAATCCTAGGAAGAGGATACCAGCTCTTGATGGTGACCTTGTTCAATTACCGATAATCAATACACATACGAAGAGAACCATCCTTCTTTAAAAAAAAAACCGGTGCACCCCACGAGGATTTGCTCGGTCTAATGAATCCCTTATCTAAAAGGTCCTTCAACTGATCCTTCAACTCCTTTAGCTCGGTTGGAGCCATTCTTTAAGGAGGAATAGATATAGGTTGCGTATCGGGAAGAAGATCAATACCAAAATCAATCTCCCGCTCGGGAGGGATTCCCGGTAGATCCTCTGGAAAGACTTCTGGATACTCACATACCACTGGGACTGACTGGATAGTCTGGGTTTCATATGTGGCATCCTTAACCCGAACTAAATGGTATACACAACCCTTGGAGATCATCTTTCTAGCCTTAAGATAGGAAATGAAACGGCCTACAGGCACAACTGAACTACCATTCCATTCTATGACTGGCTCACCGAGGAATCTGAACTCTACTATCCGGGTTCTACAATTAACTGAGGCATAACATGCAAATAGCTAATCCATGCCGAGGATAACATCAAAATCGATCATGGATAACTCTACTAAATCTGCTGAGGTGACTTTCTAAAGAAGTGTAACTGGGCAACTTCTATACACCGTCTAGCTACAATTGAATCACCCACTGGAGTAGAGACTAAGAAGGGTTCTAAAAAGATTTCGGGACTGACTCCAAAAGTACTAGCCACATAGGGCGTCGTAGAAGACAAGGTAGCCCCTAGATCTAACAAACTATATACATCAAGATGAAAAACTCGTAACATACCAGTGACTACAATCTAGGGAGACCTCCTACTCCTAGTGGGATGCTAAGGCATAGAATCTATTTTGGCGATGACTGCCACCTGTGCTAGCAGATGCCCCCCGTTGGGCTGTGCGTACTGGCGGAGCTGCTGAATTTTAAGCTGGGCCTCGGCCCCATCATGGCCCTATCTAGCTTCTGGAAAATATCTGAGCATATATCCAGGCTTCCCACACCCGAAGCAAGCACCTGTACCCGCCAAACACTGACCCGTGTGCCTCCGGCCTCACCTGTCGCAAACTGGGATACTGGAATCGGCGGGCCTTCTTCTCTGACCCTTAGATCCTGATGCTCGTCCCCTCTGGTCATGCCTAGATCGGGATGGCACACTCATCACTAAAGATACTGGGTTGAAGATCTCTGGTGGGACTGTTGTCAATGCTCACCACCTGGTCTCGGTTGAGAGAACCTGTAGTTGTCTGTCCTGGCCCCCTTGTCCTTTCTCTCCCTCGGATGCGCTGCCTCTATCTGCTGGACATACAAGACTATCCGAGGAAAATACATATCCTAATAAAGCATGGCAGTTTTGTATTCCTTTTCTAGGTAGTCCGCCACCCCATGAACAAACCTGCTCACTCGAGCCCTCTGATCAACCACTAACTCTGGGGCGTACTTTGACAGATGAGTGAACTCTAGGGCATATTCATGCACTGTCATCTTCCCTTGTTTTAGATTCACGAACACGGCCGCCTTCAACTCCCTCATCTCATGAAGTAAAAACCGATCTAGGAAAGCGACATGTAACTCATCCCAACTAATAGGGTCTACTCCGACTGCCCTACTATCCTTCCACTGTTTAAACCAAATGTGTGCAACCCTCTTCAACTGATATGAGGCCAAATCCGCACATTACCCTCCAACCACCCCCATGACCTTGGTGATCTTCATAATCTCATCAATAAACTCATGGGAATCCTCGTCCACCTTTGACCCAAGGAACTCTGGAGGTTTCATCCTAAGAAAGTCTCTGACTCGTGCTACCGATGCATTCCCGTTCTGCAGGACATGTGTTGCTGCCTACTGGTTGACCTGGGTAGTCAAGGCCTGCTCTAGCATCTGAATGGATACCCTGAATTCAGCGTGGGCAACCGGCTCTGGTGCATGGTGCTCATGGGTTGGTGGGGCTTGTTGGTGCCCGTTCCGATTTCCATTCTCGTGGCCATTTTCATTTCCATTTCTTCTACCGTTAACTCTATGGGGAGGCATGATTCTGCAATCGCGAATAGCACGAGTTAGAAGGATAGAGAGACATTTCACCATACGACATAGATCATGAAAGAAGGTAATATTTTCTAAATGTCTCGTAGCCTTTTCTTCATAAGTGTAGCACGCTTCACACCCATGAAAATGACTCTACTTAATGCGGCTTTCAGACACCCTAGGACACTTCAAAACCTATTTCTCTGATACCAAGTTTGTCACGACCCGAACATAGGCCCGGATCGACACATGGTACAAGGAGCCCCGAGAGACTCCAAGTTGACCCATGGCATTAACATACATCTAACTCAACCAAATAAAGCAGAATACTTAACATAATAAACATAGTGGAAGTCTAATCATAACATAACATCGGAACTAGAATTCACTTCATACATGATAAGTTGATTACTACATACAGTATGAAAGCCTCTATCATATCTGATTGGTTAATGGGACAACACCCTCAACTTACCTGGCAAGTATGAAAACTAAAAATACAAAGATAACTGCTAACGAATGGCCCTCGGGAGATGAGGACTCACCACTGAAGCTGGATGCTAACTCCAAAAACTGACTAATGACGGGGTTGATTCTAAAGATCGGAGCCTGTATCATAAAATGATATAGCATAGAGTATGCGGTTAGTACAAGGAATGTACCGAGTATGCAAGGTAAGTAAAACCGCTTAAATAAGTAAAATCATTTTAAACATGTATAATATAAAACATAATCAAGATAAGAATCTGAAAGTAGGGCTTGCATGTTATTTTCATAAATCATGATATGAACATCATAACTGAGTGGAATGACCCAAAGCTGAAATCTGATAATCGTAAGTAAAACTGTACATTAGGTCTAACCTGATTTAGATATATATCATGAATGAGAAACATGCATAACTAAAATCATGAGGAACAATGGGAGACTTGTCATGTAACTGACATCACTATGATAGAGCATACGTGGTCTCGATTATCACACTCAAGTGGGCAGAGCCGTCTAAAGCCTTTCTAGGGCTAAAGACGCTACCATGATATCGATATCAAGCTGAAGGCCCCTTGGGGTAGGGGAAATCTCACAAAGGAGGTCCCAAATAATCTGATCATACCTACGGCGTAGTTTTGAGGCATAGGGCTGACTGACCCTTAGGCTACTCGATGTTAGACACTACTCCCAAAAACATGTATATGTTCTCTATTGTTTTTCAACGAAGATGACCATCGTCTAGTGACGAAGCTGAATAATCATGTACATATAAAATCTAAAATCATACATGAGGAGTCGTGGCTCAAACCATACCACAAGCTAAACATAATTGGGAGCCTTGACTCCAAAATCATGTGGTAAGCTAATTAACTTGAAATCATAAATCATACTTGAATATATGGACTTTCCCAATACTTAATCATGCTTGGAAATACTTGATTCACTTGAAAACATGATCATATACATGGGTAACTTGAAAACATGCTTTTCATCATAAATATCTCATCATACTTGAACATACATCATAAATCTCAACTTTCATGAACTTCTCATGCATGGGCATTATAATTTATAAAACTTGAAAATATGATTTATAATTGAAAACATTGTAAAACTTGTCCATCAATCATAATTTTATAATAGAAATATACTTAGATCATACCCATGGTAGAAACTTAGGAAATTCATACATTGGGTTAAAACCCCATAGGATCAACATTTAGATTTTTCATGATATTAGAGAGGGAATGGGCATGGGTGTGAACAAATTAACCCATTCATAATCCTACATACCTAAGAAGAACTGATTCTACCACTCCCTTGATTGCCCGATGAAGAATTGAGAAGAACTTGGAAGAAATTTAGCTTGATCACCTCTCTAGACTTTTACCCTTGCATGTATGAATAGGAATAGCTTAGAATGAACTTATCCCTCTTAAAACTCATTATTTATATCTTAAAATAATGCAGTTTAGGCCTTAGAATTATAGGAATTATGGATAAGACCTTATTAAATTTGTAGAGGAAAACAGACTACCAGTCCCAACAAGGGACTAGACGAGTCGTTACTTCTGACCACAAGTCGTCGCCTCAGTTGTTGAGTACACTGCCAAAGTTTCACCTGGAACTCACCATAGGAAACATCATGAATCATTACTGGTAACCACAACTCGTGGTCACCACTCCTTAATCCCACTACCCAAAACATACCTGGGCTCACCACTAGACACACCACGACTCGTGGTGACCAACCCATCAAGTGCACTGCCCAATTCCTCCTACATGCACCTCATCACTAACCACGACTGACTCATTAAGTCATGTTCATGTCCGTGGGGACTCAAAACCAAAAATTTCCAACTCAAGTCATACTCCTCACCATGAGTCACCTAACGACTCGTGGTCAACCTGACGAGTCACAGGACTACTCGTATTGTGACCTGGTGTCAAAATTTTTGTTTTCTCCATTTCAAATCCTGGGTCTAATCTTAGGGATTTTAGGGGTATAACACCACTGTTTCCACAAATGTCACACCAGCTCAGAGCTGCTTGAGCTGCATTTATTTGTGGATATGGTTGTGCCATACTCACTAGCTAAATTGAGTCATCATTTGATGCTGAAATGATGCCAATAGGACTACCAATGCATTAACACTGTCAACCTCTATTATCCCAGCTGCTTTGCTAACTGCTCCCTGAGACGCATCACTGTGCCACTCTGGATTTCCCTGTGCAATCCTATTCAACATAGTGTACAACTCATCATAAGTTTTCTCTAATGCTTGCCCACCTTATACAGAGTCTAACAAAATTTAGTGTTGAGGCCAAGACTCTCCACAAAAGTATGGGCCAGCACTTCATTGGTCTACGAGTGATAGGGACAGTCTCTTAGCAATGACTTGAATCTCTCTGAAGCCAAGTATAAGTTTTCATCTGGTCTCTGCTTGAAACTTAGAATTTCACTCCTCCGTTTCGCAGTCTTTCCAAATGGAAAGAATCTGATGAGGAACTTCCTGGCAAGGTCATCCTATGTAGTGATGGAATTAGGTGGTTCTACTTTCAATCACCTATTTTCTTCTCCTGATAATGAGAATGGGAAAAAGGTAAGTGTTATATAATCAGTTGACACTCTGGTAGGGATGAATGTGTCACTAATTTCAAAGAAGTTCTGCAGATGATGCAGTGGATCCTCATGAGTCAACCCTGTGAACTGTCCACTTGTGTGCAGCAACTACACCATATTCTGCTTAAGGTCAATCTACCTCCAGGTTTCAGTCTGCGGATGCTAAAGGTAACATTGGTCGCAAGTGGGGTTGCCACTTTGCGGACGGGTCTGTTAGCCATAGTTGCCGATGCAAACTCATCCTGTTGAACCTTCTTAATGGGATATAGAGTAGCACCCTCCCTTCTTAGTTGTCTCAACCTTCTCTCAGGTTCAGAGTGTGGTTCCACTAGCTCTGTATCCCTTGCCAACTTGCTGCAAGGACCAACCTGTACCTGCAAAAATTGGTGACTGAGATCAAGTTGTTAGCATTTAAGAAAATAAAAAAAATACAAAAACAAGAAATCCACTAATGTTGGCAGTCCTCAGCAAAGGTGCCAAAAACTTGTTATGCCTCTAGCGCACGTGCAAGCGCATGCGGTTGTACAAGTAATATAGTGGCTTTTGCGAGCCGGATGTCTAACCCACAGGGACTAGAACTTTTATCGAATGATCAAGTTCAAGTATTAATTCAAATTTTACAAGTGTTATAGTAGCCAAGAATTTAAGGTTTGTTTGTTACTAAAATTTAAGAGTGATCACAAGTTAAGTTGAAAACAATAATGAGAAGAATCTAGGGTTAAGGCCAACAATCACGCATAGATATCATTCACAATGGTTCAACTAATTATCTTAATAGTTGTCTAGCTAGTTTTATGCCATGTTTATGGTATTTCGAGCCTATAAGAATCTATTCAAATTATCCTCACAACTACATCATTGAGCGGGGATATGACAACCTAATTCCTATGCATTTATCTAGTGGAGTGGTTTACGAGGTTAGTCTTGAAGACAAGAACTCACTTCTTGCATTTGTTAATCTATTCCTATGTTTTGTTCTTTTGGGTTTTACACAAGAATCCTTGATATATTCTAATGGTGATCAAGCAATAGAATAGTAAAATAAATGCAATACAAACAACAATGAAGAAACCTAAACTCAAAATGATAATTACGCTAATACGTTCATGTCATGTCGCGTTAATCCTAGAAAAAGGATCTTAGCCACTCATAGTTTTACATGAAATCATAATATACTTATAATCCATATAGAAACAAGAGTGAAAAGATAAGAAAAGATAACCCTACGTAGAGTCTCCTTCGTTCTCCTCTGCTCCTCTCCGTGTTTTCTTAAATATGATGTGACATCCAAAAATAAACTACCAAATGTTTACTTTATAATGTTGGAACTTTTGCCTATGAAAATCCCCCTCCATGTCACGCTGGCTATCACGCAGTTTTACTGGAACACGGGCGCTCTCCTGGCATGTTGTGGGCATGACTCGGTGTTGGTTGCACTGCTTTCCTAGCGTGATACACTGCCTGGCATAGAAAAAAGCCAGGCGTGGCTCGTCTCCATGCTTCCTTCTTTCCTGGCATAGAGAAATGTGTGCAGCTTCCTAGCACGACACGCTGCCTGGCACGCCAATGTGTCAGCGTGGCACACTGCTTGTCTGGCAGCTTTCATTTCATGCCAACGTCATGCTTCTTCTTTGGAATTCAGACCAAGCTTCCTTCTTTCTCATGAAACTTCATAGTTAGCCTCCTCCTTAGCATTTTGCACCAACAAGATAGGCTAATCATATTTATTGGTTCATTCACACATTTATAATCAAGATTACATAAGATTATACTTAAAATAAGGTAAAACAAGTCTAAGATATAGTTATAAAATAACACTTGGGCATGTAAATATGCCCCAGATCATGACCCCAATTATGGGTCGATCCCCCTAAATCACCCAATGTGGACAGATTGAGAATGGGAAAGGTCTGAACATGCATAAGACATAGGCAACCCATAGGTATCTTTCAATATCACCATAGTGTTATACCTCGGGAACCCAAGGATCATATCCGGAAGTGAATCAGAAGAAAAACTATAAAATATTGTAGTATTTGCAGAACGGGTCACTTAACGACTTGTGAAGAGGCCAAACGAGTCGTCAAGTGACTTGTGGGGAAGGCCTAGGGTGATGAGGGACTCAAGGTCCCCACGGATGATGTAACGCCTCGTGGTCAGACACCATGAGTCATCGTGCCGGTCGTGGGGTGGTCCTAGAGTAAGATTGTAAGGATTATCCACTGTACTTAACGGATGGTACCTAACGAGTCATTGTCAGTCCTAAAGACCTGTTAGGAGGGTCGTTACCAAGCCAATTAATTTTCATGAACAATAAGGCAGTGTACTTGATGGGTGAACCAACGGATCATGTGCCCTAGCAACGAGTCATCAGGTCGTCCATTAGGACCCCCTGACAGTTATTTCCTGCGAATTAGTAAGGGCCTTCTCATAATTTCCTACGCCCCTAAGACCTAAACTATGTTGTTTTGAGGTTATGGCAGGGTCGTTTTAGGGGAAATCAACCATGATGAGCCTCATTTGATACTTGTAAGATTAGAGAGGAAAGAGGAAAGGGATTCAAGTGTCTTCTTCAAGGTTCTTCAAGATTCTATCTAGGATTTTCAAGGGAGTTAAGAGTCTCGAAATTTCCAGGTATGTGGGGTTTTGAATGGGTAGACTATACCCTACTCATTCCCATTTCCTATGATTAAGTTACTTCTGGTGGGTCTTAACCCAGTTGCATGATTTCTCACACGTTTATATGAAAGTGTGGTAGTATGTTTAAATTACGGATTTTGAAGTATTTGGGCTAATATTGCTTGTATATTTTATATTTCATGATTTAAAACTCTAAAAGTATGTACGCCCAATTATGACGGATTTTTAGTAAAATTCATGTACATGATGATTCCATAATCCTAATACGAATTTTTGGGATTTCAAGCATGTCCTCAAGTTTTCTATTTCTTATGTTGTCATGATTATGTTTCGCATATATTAAGCATTCAAGCATGATTAATATTTTGGGCCATGCCCACATGTTGTTTACGATTTATGAACAATGTCTTTGGCCGACTCACGGGCCCAAATTCCATGGCTAATAATATAAATTCTTAAGTATGTCAAGATTTCCATATTTTCACTAGCCATGCATGTCATGTTATGAATGTTATGAGCACGTTGCATGTTTTGGGAGTAGTACTTAACACCAAGTAGGTTTGGGGCCTAGGTTACGCCCCAAATCTCAGATTTACGTACCACCGTAGAATTATGTTTGGGACCTTCTCAGTGACTGTCCCTATGCCCTACGGGGCCTTCATGAGTGATATTATTCCTTTCATGGTTCATACCCTTGGCAAGGTATGAACAGCCTCCCGACTAGGCGTACAAGTCGGACTTCATGTGTGCTCATGTGGAGTATGTCGGTTATAGAAATATTCCATTGTTCCTCGTGGTTTTGAAATATGCATGATTATGTTCTTTTGGCTCAAGTTATGATTTATGAAATGTTTTCCCCGCATGTTATGACTTTGATGGGTTTATGAATTTTTTGAAAGTATTGAGCCTTACGATATACTTACGATTTTAGTTTTATGATCATGATGTCCCTACTCCTATAACTTTTATGTTTTTAAGCATTGTTTTTCATACCTTACATACTCAGTACTTTTCGAGTACTGACCCATATATTTTTAGGATCTGGTTCGCAGGCTCAGCATCCCTAGTTTGTGCTCAGTTTCGCTAAATCTCCAATGGTGAGTCCTCATGATCGGAGGGCTTCATGTTCAGACCTTGTTTATCTTATGTTTTCAAACTATTTGGGTTAGTTGGGGTCTTGTACCTTCAACCCATTTTTTTATGATTAGAGGCTTTCAGATTTATGTGATATTTTGTCATGGATGAATGTATTTCGTTTGTCGTTCCTTACGATTCATGATATGCTTTTCAGTTAGTTTATGATTGATAAGTTAAGTTCCGTTGTATATGAATGAATTGGTGTTATGCTCACCCCATGGATTGACTTGGGGTCTCTTGGGACTCCTTGTCCCGTGTCTACGATCCGGGTGTACTCTCGGGTCGTGACGCATAGGTATCAATCTACTTCAACTTTGTCTAATTAAAGAGAACTCCCTTCTACCTAATTGCTTATTACTAATTTGAATTTAACCTATGTCTAGGAAAATCCATTATGCCTTGAGCTATTGTTGATTGATGCTAACTCGACCTAAATTTTCGCTTTCAAGACTCAAAGAGGTAATTGGGCGGGATTAGGTGACTTCAATCACCAATCACACACTACAAAGGAACAATCAATTAAATGTTCATAATCCCTAACTTAATTTTATCAAATTAGGATCGTTAGGTTTCACAACTCTAGATTTGGGTTTAGTTAGCTATAGCAAGAAGAAGAAGAGAAAAAAAGTAATTAGAGATGCTTACTAATGGAAATTGAAATTAGAGAAGAAATCTTCAATAGATGAACTTGAATATTCAAATTACAAACTAAGATCTAAGATCTACAATGGAAACTAAAGCTAACTAACTATTTCTACTCTCTACTGAAAAGACAAATGAAAAGCTCAGAAAAAATTACAAGAAAAATCTATTTATAATATGTCCAAAAAGCCCAATTAATTCAAACTTTGGAGGTGCCAGGTGTACAGGGATGGACTGTCCTTTGGATGGACGGACAATTTTTTGCTCCATTCTTTATAATTTGGCTTCTGTCCACAGCTTGTCATGCATTGATCGATGGACCATCTTTCGGGAAGATGGTTCGTCCCTTGTATCATACTTTAGAATTCTACTTCTACCTAGTCTAAGTCCGTAATTCAATTGATGGAATGTCTTCTAAAAAGACGGTATGTCCTTCAAAACCTTTTTTAGGGACTCTTCCAACTTTGTTTCTAGAATCTTTTTCTGGACTTGGACGACTGATGATGCGGACCACCTATCAGACAAATGGTTCGTTTAGGGACTCTTCCAACTTGGTTTCTAGAATCTTTTGCTGGACTTGGACGGATAATGATGTGAACCATCTATCAGAAAGATAGTTCATCCATTATCTTGCCTTTTGGATAATTTTTTAACTTTAACACCTTTCATCTTCATTTTACTCAGTTTCTTAAAGCACAGCATAATAAGGTTAGTTTCCTCTTAATTTAACTCCTAAAGACATGCAAAATACTATAAAATAAAGTAAAGATGTGTCGCTAATTTTTGACACATCATTCTAGCGCACAATATTGAAATCCCGCAATAAAAATAAGATATGATTAATATGGACTTTGTTGTGGTTTTACCCCACACAAGGACCAAGTACAATTTGATTTAGGTGATTATAGATATGCTTATGAAATGTGTGTATTTTCTCCTTGTGAATAAAACTAATGTTGTGACTCACTATGCTAATTTATATTTGTAATGCCCCGAGAACTCAAAGGTTAGATCCGGGACTTAAAAATAGAAAATTTACAGAAAACTAGAAAATCTGGCACCAGTCACAAAATGGGTGGTTAAGTGACCCGTTGGAGGTGCCCACGAGTTGTGAGGTGACTCGTGGGGAGGCCAGGTGAGGAAGTTTTGAGTTTTGGGAAAAGGGTACCCCACGGACAACCTAACGAGTCGTGGTCAGTCCCCACGATTTGTGAGGTGAGTCATGATCAGCTAGGGGAGAATTTTCTAAGAGTGAAGCAGTGCACCTAATGAATGGTGACCACGACTCGTGGTCACCAGCGATGAGTCATGAAGTCATTCGTTACCAGCCCCAGATGATTAATAGATAGTGTACTTAACGGGTGATGCCACGAGTCGTGGCCCAGGGTAACGAGTCGTTAGGTTCCTCATTAAGACCATCTGACAGTTTTTCCCTGTGAATTTTCAAGGGTCTTTTAGTAATTTCCAACCTTCCTAAACTTTAAACTACGTCATTTTAGACATAATTTCAGACCTGTTAGTGGGAATGAACGGCCTTTTTCCTCATTCCCCACGTAGATTCTCATAAAGCATCGAAGAGTTTCTCTCAAGAACTTCCAGAGTAAGGTCCATGGTTCTTCATCCATTTTAGAAATTCAAGTTCCTCCTCAAGGGAATTCTTAGCCAGGTATGTGGGAATTCAGTAAGGGAATAGTCCTGCCTTTGTGTCCCCGAAATCTCTCTAGTTTACCCTGTAAATCTTGGCCTTGAGTTTTCAAATTTGAAGAGAATTCATGAAATTTTTCCCTGAATTCACATAGAATGATATCCGTGATTATTTTTAGTTATGACTTCAATTAGTTCATAATTTATTTGGTGATTATTTGCACAAAGGTGAATTCTATCCCTGCAAACTTTTTGAATGTTAAAGAACTTCTTGATAGACCTCGTTTAATTCGTGTGGAATATTATCGTATGTTAATTATAGTTATTTTTCCAGTTTGTGATTTCAAAGATGATAAATATTTTGAGATGAAAATTTATCCCTAATCGTTAGACTAGAAAATCTTGAACTCTACTCTAGTGCCTAAATACTGAATTTTTAGCTTGAACTTGCCATTGTGGGAACCCCCATATTGCTAGTAGGATTGAGTATCAATTAAATTATTTTCAATTCAGTTTTAGCAACAACTTTAGAATTCTCAGTGTCAGTCAAAAATGTCAGCTGATCAGTTTGACTAGAGAATTTCCTGAGATGCCAGTGTTACCTCCCAGCTATCATAATCAGATTCAATTTTCAGTCATTGGTCCACTAGGCGGTCATGACATTTAGATATATAGCTCTGACTAGCCTTAGGACCCCAGCTCAGATTATAGTTTTTTCTTAGACAGTTATGAAGCTTCTAGATATGCAGCTCTGACCAGTCTAGAACTCAATTTCAGAATCTGGTCCAATAAGACTCTCAGGGTACTTTCAGTTATATGTCCCTTACTAGTCTAGGACCCCAATTTCGAGCTATCAACTTAGTATTCAGTTTAGGTTTTCCAGTGGGAGTAGGACTTAGCACCGAGCGAACCGGGGTTCAAGCGCACCCAGGTTCCCAAAACTACATTGCCAGCCTAGGTGTCAGTATTTATTGGCCTAATTGGCCCCAGACTTTTGTGATCAACCAGTTCATGCCTTTATGCCCTGGCAAGGTATATTAGGTCCTTCCGGTGGGGTGTATACATCAGACTCCACGTCTAGCTCGCGTGGTTACATGTTGGTTATAGACTCTCCCACTAGTCAGTTCTGTTACACCCCGTAAATTCCCAGCACATAGATGGCCTATTCGCGTGTTGGTTAAGATTATTTGAAAGCCATACATGCTAGAAAAAGGCCCGGGGAAAGATCGGACGAGCGCCAAATCGGCGCGTCGCAAGGCAAAATGCGACTTATAAATCGCATTCCAGGAATGCGACTTATAAATCGCATTCCCTGAATGCGATTTATAGTGTC
>JACEIK010000403.1:171665-233731 GCA_018107945.1 Datura stramonium | reverse complement strand
CTCTCCAAGTGCTTCCTTATAGGAAAATAAAGACTTATAACCATAATTCGGACGCCGCTGGATTGACTTTCACAAATTTGTAATTAACCGAGGAACTCCAGAAAGCTTACATCATTATAAATGGATTAGAAGCTCCTCGGATCACCCTTTTGGGTCATGGAAGACAATTTCAACACTTCGAATCGATAACTTAACATAAACATTTAGGAGTATAGCATAGAGCTTCTCTTTAACTTAAGTTAGTATTTTACAAACGTTCAACTATAGCTGATTTATAGAAGGTCGTCACCTAATATTGACTATATCATTACCACATAATGTATTTATATCACTTATTTAAATTAATGCCTTGGCGACTCTCAGGAGGTTCAAATAGCACAAGAGTTACAGTAAAATTACAGCGACATTCTAAAGACAAATTTTGTTGCCCTAGCGTGTAAATTGAACGTAAGCATAAGCGTAAATATATACTTATTTTCGTATAACATTATAACATTAAAATAATGTGTATAACCTGCCGATAAAGATGGTTTCATAGAAATATCAATAATTTATACATTCGAGTTCCATCTTTCAAGTTCAACGTATTGGTTGGTTCAAAAACTCGTTAACTAGTCAGTTAGATAAAGGGAGAGAAATAAAGGAATCTCCTCTTGGCATTATATACCTTAGAACATGTTCATAAGAGGGTGGATAACTATTGTAAGGCATTTTCATTTCGTTTTTCTCATTTACCCTTATTTAGCTTAAAATTGTTTTCTAGCGTTAAGTTCGTTCGCGTGTTGTCTTCTTGTCTTTTACCAATTTCACATAGCGACTAGAATTTTGAACAAATTTGATATCACATGAATGAAATAATATAAAGGACCAGCTCACGGTGCCCATGCTAAGGGGACTTTAGACTCGATTTATAACTACAACAATAAAAATCGTAAACAATACGCCTTTCACTTCACATTTGGTCACTTCAAGCATATTTAAATCTTCAAGCCTTCTATGAAGTATTTCTAATACTTTGGGCCGAATCATGTATGCCTCAATAGGAACACAACATAGGAACATTGGCCCGATCAACAACAATCGTGCTTGGAAAAAAAGAATAGGGACGCCTTTACATACCTCACTTCGTCGCGTCTTTTTAGCCAATTCTTCCGCGTGCTAGAAACTTCGACACCTTCAACTTCCTTACTTACACTACATGGAATGAGGACTGGTTTATGTCAAGTTCCCAGTCACAATTCATGTCCCAAAACGTACAACCAAACAGCCACATCATAATATAATTTTCAGCAAACCTACGTACCTTAGGCGTCTTAAACTTGAGGCAATTCAAGAGAGTTTTGCTTACGTGCTTTTGGTGTTTAACCTCGCCAAAGGTTTGGTGTATTCATTTAATATTTTGGATAAATTCTAGCATCTATATAGTTGTAACAACCTCCCAAAAATTGGCAGAAATCAGTCAAATATCACATAAAATAAATATTGACTTTATTTCATTTCCTTACATTAGCTTGGGAATTTGCACGGATAAACCAAGTGGGAACACTTACCTTTAACTTGTGTATAACCCCTTCGCATATGGAGTTCCTCTTCAGCCAAATACTATTCCAAAAATGTAGCAACCATGCTGTCAAACCGCAGCAACAACACACACCCATGCAACACATAAGTTCCAACTTCACATCCAACATAACTTGTTAATTCATGATAATTTAACGAGTAAAAACACCTACCTCCTTTTGTACTCAACTCTCACCAATATGGAGGTAGAATTTCACCTCCCTACTGCCTAAAAACATAGCAGCTCGATGATTAGAAGCTCACGACATAAGAAACCCTTTCCAAGCTAGGACTATAATGAAATTTGACGTATCCATACAATTTCTTACCGGGGATTTGTTTTCACCACTGGATAGAGTTCTTAATTCTGTGAATTTTGAAAAAAAATGAGGTGAAACGGAGTAGAAATGAGCTTTTTAGCTCAAAATTACTTCATATAGGCGGGCTGAGCGGTGCCCGCATGTGGCGCCCGTGCGACGTGCCCTCTTCCGCGCGCGCGCCTGCTGCCTGCCTATCTCGCCACCCATGTGCATGGGCACTTTTCTAGCCGACAGTGCTATTTTCAAATGAGCATAACTTTTTACTTCGAACTCCAATTGATGAACCATTTTTTCACTATAAAATAGACTCAAATACCTTTAATTTTATAGGCTCTAGGNTGGATTTGACGTTCAGTTTCAAGCAACGGTTCCACAAGCTCTCTATTTCTAGCCAGCTCAGCAGGACAACCTGTCACCTGCAAATAGACAGACTAAGACATAATATATTTGGAGATATGTCCATTTAAATTTGACCCTTATTTACAAACTTCACATACTCTTCACTTTTCCCTTGGCACTTGTTTGCTCCTCATCTATGGACAACCTACAACCCATAATTCCCTTAATATGACATATAAACATAAAATAGTCATCAAAAATTAAATAAATAATATTTTTGGGGTGTAACAATTTGTATGGGGTACATGTGGTTGTATTCAAAGACCACAAGAGCCTTTAGTACATGTTCACTTAGAAGGACCTAAATTACGGCAAAGAAGATGGATAGAGCTTGTCAAGGACTATGACATGAGTGTCCTTTATCATCCGGGCAAGACCAATGTAGTCACCGATGCTCTCAGTAAGATGTCCATGGAGAGTGTATCTTGTGTTGAGGATGGGAGAAAGGAGCCAGTGAAGAATTTCCATAAGCTTTCTCATTTAGGGGTTCATATTACAGATTCTATGGATGGTGGTCTTATTGCTTAGAATGGGTCAAAATCTTCTTTGGTGATGGAAGTCAAAGATAGGAAAAATGAGGATCCTATCGTATTGAAGCTAAAGGAAGCTATCTAGAATCAAAAGGTGTACGTTTTCTGCCAAGGGAGAGATGGTGTACTCCGATATCAAGGCCGATATGTATGCCAACTGTAGATGACTTAAGAGAGTAGATGTCGAGTGAGGCTCATGGCTCTCGGTACTATATCCATCCAGGGGCGACTAAGATGTACCATAACCTATGGGAAGTCTATTGGTGGAATGGCATGAAGAAGGACATAGCGGAGTGTGTGGCTAAGTGTATGAATTTCCAACAAGTGAAGGTTGAGCATCAAAGAATTGAGGGTATTCTTTAGGATATTAGCATTCCTACTTGGAAGTGGGAAGAGATCAATATGAACTTCATTATAGGCTTGCCTCAAACGCACCGATAATATGACTCTATATGGGTGATTGTGGACAGGTTGACCAAATTAACCATTTCTTACTAGTTAAAACTACCGATTCAGCTGAGCATTATGCTAGATTTTATATTACAGAGTTATTTTGGTTGCATAGAGTTCCTTTGTCCATAATATCAGATAGGGCTACTCAATTTACCTCTCAATTTTCGAGGTTGTTGTAGAGAGCCCTTAGTATTGAGGGAATGCTTAAGACAACTTTGCACCAGCAGACAGATTGTTAGTCCGAGTAGACCATTCAGAATCTTAAGGACATGTTGAGAGTGTGTGTGATTGATTTCAAGGGTAGTTGGGATGATCAGTTGCCTCTCATCGAGTTTGCCTACAATAACAATTGTCACTCAAACATTTTGATGGCTTCATTTTGAGGGTCTTTACAACAGAGGTGTAGATAACTTTTTGGATGGTTTGAGGTAGGTGAGGCTACATTGATAGGTCCAAATTCAGTTCATGAGGACATGGAGAAAGTTCATCTTATTAGATAAAGGCTAGAAACAGCTCAGAGTCGTCAGAAATCATATGTGGATGTTTGGCAGAGAGAGCTTGAGTTTGAGGTTGATGATTGGGTGTTTCTGAAGGTGTCTCCCATGAAGAGATTGATGAGGTTCGGAAATAAAGGGAAGCCTAGTCCCCAATATATAGGTCCTTATAGGACTCTATGGTGAACTGGCAAGGTGGCATATGAGTTGGAGCTACTAGCAGAGTTAGCTTCAGTGCACCCAGTTGTCCATGTATCTTTGTTGAGGAAGTGCATTGGTGACCTAGCCTTTGTTGTTTCGGGGGAAAGCATTGTGAAGGATAGCCTTACCTATGAGGAGGTTCCTATTGAGATCCTTGATCGTCAGGTTCGGAAGTTGAGGAACAAAGAAGTAGCTTAAGTGAAGATTTTATGGAGGAATTAGCTTTTTGAGGTAGCTATGTGGGAAGCTGAAGCAAATATGATGGCAAGATACCCGCATGTTTTTCCTTCTAATTTAGTTCCAGCATGAGGTACTAGTTTCGTCCTTAGTACTCTATTCAGTTTCATGTCAAGGTCGTGTCTCTCAGTTTCTTTCATGTTATTACATGTATGTATGTTTCATGAAGTCAGTTCAGCCATATATATCACTCCTTCCAGTTTAGCAAGTGTGAGTTTTGGTTGGATTCAGTTTAGCAAGTGTGAATTTTGGCTGGATTCTGTTTAGCAAGTGTACATTTATGCTGGATTCAATTGCATTCTTTGGCCATGTACTGTCTAGTGAGGGTGTGCAGGTGGACCCTCAAAAGATAAAGGCAGTGAAGAATTGGCCTGGACCTATCAGTCCCACATATATTAGGATCTCTTTAGGTTTTGCTAGTTATTACCGGAGGTTTGTTGAGGTCTTTTCCTCAATTGCAACACCATTGACCAAGTTGACTCAAAAGAGGGCTAAGTTTTAGGGGTTCGATGCTTGTGAGAAGATCTTTCAAGACTTGAAGACTCAAATCACTTCAGCCTCAGTTTGACCTTACCCATGCGTACCGATGGCTTTGTGGTGTATTATTATGTATCGAGGATCGGCCTTTGGTGCATATTGATATATTGTGGCAAAGTGATTCCATATGCTTCTAGGTAACTTAACATCCATGAGAAGAACTATCCAACTCATGATCTCGAGTTGGCAACGGTGGTATTTTCCTTGAAGACTGGGAGGAATTATTTGTTTGGGGTGCATATGGATATGTTCACGGATCATAACAGTCTGCAGTATGTGTTCACTCAGAAGGACTTGAATTTGCGAAAAAGAAGATGGCTAGAGCTTCTCAAGGATTATCATATGAGTGTCTTTTATCATTTGAGCAAGGAAAACCTAGTGGCAGATGCCCTTAGTAAATTGTCTATGGAGAGTGGGTCCCACGTTGAGGATGGGAGGAAGGAGTTGGGAGGATGTGCATCGGCTTTCAAGATTGCGGGTTCGCCTTGTTTACTCAACAGATAGTGGTGTCATTGTTCAGAATAGGTCCGAATCTTCATTGGTGACTGAGGTCAAGGCTAGGAAAGATGAAGACCCTATCCTAGTGAAGTTGAAGGAACCAGTTAAGAATCAAAAGGTGGAGGTCTTCTCTAAAGGGGGAGATAATGTACTTCGATATTAAGGTTGTTTATGTGTTCCGAGTGTTGATGATTTGAGAGAACGGATGTTTCATGAGGCTCATGGTTCCCAATATTCTATCCATCCAGGTGCCACCAATTTGTATCGTGTCCTACGAGTGGTCTATTTATGGAATGGCATGGACATAACAGAGTTTGAGGCTATGTGTTCGAACTATTGATGAGTTGGTAATTTACCAACTCATTAGGCTTTTAAACATCAGCTTTTACTTGGTTTTCAAGTCTTTTAGGAGGATTTTATGCTCTTTCTCTTTTGTTTTTGGAAGCATTCAATTTAAAGAGAGAAAAAAAGAAATTGACTTCTAAATTAGATTTTGCTAAGCTCTCTACGACACACTACGAGTCCTTGGTACGACTCGTACAATCCTTCTACGAGCCGTACTGAGCCTCGTTTTGAGGACATTTTTTTTCCAGTTTTCATTGTATGATCAACTTTAAATCTAGGGTTTAGTCATAGGGATTTTTGTGGTGTTACAATATCCCCCCCTTGGGATCATTCGTCCTCGAATGAAGGCTAAAACTAGGAAAGGAGCTGAAATTCCCAAACTGAGACTGTGAACTGATTTCTGGAGGAATAACCAACTCCGAACTGATTTAACCGTACTAATAGAGCTGGTGCAAATAAAATATACACTGAGGATCTAAATAGAGCTGATGAGTACAGAACTGAACAGAATATTGAGAAAAGAGTTAATACCTGGTACTGGATCTGAACTAGGAGGGAATAAGTGAGGGTATCTGGCCATCATGTCTGCTTCTGCTTCCCATATGGCTCCCTCAACCAGTTGATTTCTCCATAAAACATTCACCGAAGCGATTTCTTTATTTATCAGCTTATGAATCCGACGGTCAAGTATCTGAACTTGAACCTCTTCGTAAGAGAGACTGTATTTTATATCCACACTATCCAGTGTCACCACTGAAGTTGGATATACAATGCACTTCTTCAGTAGTGACACATGGAAGACTAGGTGCACGATCGCAAATTCTCAAGGTAGTTCTAACTTATAGGCCACATTGCCGATATGCCTCAGAATTCTGTAAGGTCCTATATACCTTGGACTGAGTTTTCCTTTCTTCCCAAATCTCATCACCCCTTTCATGGGAGAAATTTTAGATAGACCCAGTCATCAACTGCAAACTCCAATTCTCTTCTCCTCACATCGACATAAGATTTCTGATGGATCTGAGTTGTTTTCAATCCTTCTTGGATAAGTTGTACTCTCTGCATTGCCTTGTGAACTTTGTTTGGACCTATCAAGGTAGCTTCACCAAACTTAAACCTCCCTATAGGAGATCTACACCTCCTACCATATAATGCTTCAAACGGAGCCATCTATACTAGAGTGGTAGCTATTGTTGTACGTGAACTCAAAGNTTCAAGCAATGCGATCTTCATGTACCTGCTCCTTCAAACGGAGCCATCTATACTAGAGTGGTAGCTATTGTTGTACGTGAACTCAAAGAGAGGCAAGTGATCATCCCAACTTCCCTTGAAATCAATCATGCACGCCCTCAACATATCTTCTAGGGTATGAATAGTCCACTCAGCTTTTCTATCCATCTACGGGTGAAAGGTTGTGCTGAGCTTGACCTGGGTCCCTAGTCCTTTCTGGAGAGACTTCCAGAATTGAGAGGTGAATTGGGTACCTCTATCTGAAATAATTGATAAGGGCACCCCATGAAGTCTGACTAACTCCCGGATAAAAAGTCTAGCATAGTCCTCAACTGAATCTGTTGTTTTGACTAGGAGGAAGTGTGCTGACTTAGACATTCAGTTTGCTATCACCCAGATTGAATCATGTTGCCGGCTAGTCCAAGGTAGACCCGTAATGAAGTCCATGTTTACTTTTTCCCACTTCTATGTGGGTATGCTAATATCCTGAGTCATGCCTCTTTGTCTCTGGTGTTCCACTTTAACTTTCTGGCAATTTGGGCACTTGACTACAAATTCAGCAATATCTCTTGTCATGCCGCTCCACCAGTAGATATCCCGTAAATCATGGTACATTTTGGTAGAACCCGGATGGATGGAATATTTAGAACTGTGTGCTTCAGTCAATATCTGCTGTCTTAACTCACCGATGTCCGGTACACACAATCTGCCCTGGTAACGGAGTATACCATCTGCCCCTTTGGAAAAATCCTCGACCTCTTGCTTCAGAACCGCTTCTTTAAGTTTAAGTAGAATGGGATCTTCGTACAACATAAATTAAACTACAAAGGATGAATCAGACCCTCTTTGCATCACCACACCACCTTCGGTTGAATCCACCAACTACACCCCTAACTAGGCTAGTCGATGAACATCCTTCACTAACTCCGTTTTGCCTTCCTCAATGTGAGCCACACTCCCCATAGACCATCTTCTTAGGGCATCAACCACCACATTGGCTTTCACCGGATGATACAACACGCTCATGTCATAGTCCTTTAGTAGCTCAAACAACCTTCTCTGTTGCAGATTTAGGTACTTCTGACTGAACACATACTGAAGGCTCTTGTGATATGTAAACACATCCACGTGAGCTCCATATAAGTAATATCTCCATATTTTTAGTGTAAACACCACCACCGCCAACTCCAAGTCATTAGTTGGATAGTTTTTCACATGAACTTTGAGCTATCTAGAGGCGTAGGATATCACCTTTCCCCGATGCATCAGAACACAACCGAGTACAACTTTGGAAGCGTCGCAATAGAAAACAACCCAATTTGTTCCTTCTGGAAAGGTCAAAATTGGAGTAGTAGTGAGTCGGGTCTTCAACTCCTGGAAACTCTTCTCACATGCATCCGAGCACTGAAATTTCACTTACTTCTGAGTTAACTTAGTCAGAGGAGATGTTATAAAGGAGAGGTCTTCCACAAACCATCGGTAATAACTAGCTAAGCCCAGGAAACTCTTCATTTCCATAGAAGAGGTATGTCTGGGCCAATCTTTCACCGTTTCTATCTTGTGAGGATCAACCTGAATTCCTTCACCTGAGAACACATGACCTAAGAAAGTCACAGACTTTAACAAGAATTCACACTTGCTGAACTTAGAGAACAACTGGTGATCTCTGAGTGTCTGTAATGCTAATCTCATGTGATCAGCATGCTTTTCCTCACTCCTGGAGTATACCAGAATGTCATCGATAAATACAATGACAAACATATCCAGATACTGCTTGAAGACTCTATTCATCAAGTCCATAAAGGTTGTTGGGGTGTTTGTTAGCCCAAAGGTCATCACCACAAAGTCTTAGTGACCATATCGAGTTTTGAATGCTGTTTTCGGTATGTCACACTCTCTGAACCTTAGCAGATGGTACCCTGACCTGGGATCAATTTTTGAGAAACAATTGGCTCCCTGAAGTTGTTCAAAAAGGTCATCAATTCTGGGTAGGGGATACCTGTTCTTGACTGTGAGTTTGTTCAGCTGACGGTAATCTATGCACATTCTGAGGGTATTGCCTTTCTTATGATGAATAATACTGCGACACCCAGGGAGAGATGTTGCATCTGATAAAACCCTTGTCAAGAAGATCTTTTAACTGCTCCTTCAACTCCGTAAGCTCAGCTAGAGCCATTCTATAAGGAGGGATGCAAATAGGCTGTGTATCTAGGAGGAGGTCTATTCCGAAGTCTATTTCCCGTTTAGGGGGAAATCCAGGAAGATCCTCAAGAAATACATCTGGGAACTCACTAACTATTGGAACTGACTGGATAATTGGGGTCTCAGAGTTGGAATCCTTGACTCGAACTAGATGATAGATACATCCCTTGGAGATGAGTTTTTGGGACTTAAGGTAGGAAATAAACTTACCCTTAGATGCTGAACTACTGCTAGTCCACGCTAACACTGGTTCATTTGGAAACTGGAACTAGACAACACTAGTTCTGCAGTCAACTGAGCCATAGCAAGAGTGTAACCAATCCATGATGAGGATAAGGTAAAAGTTGACCATATATAACTCTACGAGATCAGCTGGAATGACTTTATTCAGGACTGAGACTGGGCAGTTTCTATACACCCGACTGGCTCTAACTGACTTTCCAACTGGGGTGGAGACTGAGAACGATTCTGAGAGGACCTCTAGACTGACACTGAATTAGACGTCTACATAGGGAGTCACGAATGAAAGGGTGGCTCCTGGATCTAGAAGTGCATACACTTCTAGATGGAAGAGGCGTAACATACCCCGTGACTACGTCGGTTGAGCTCTCCTAGCCTGACGAGAAGAAAATGCATAAAAATGGTTTTTGCGCTGACCGCCATACGTACCTGATGCGTTGGCCTATTGAGCTGGTCGACCATCTGGAGCTGAGGATGTGGTGGATTGTGCTCAACCCCGTCCTGCTGACCGGTAATCTTTTAGCCGATGACCAAGCTGTCCACAACAAAAATAGCCCTATCGACCATGAAGAACTCTCTTAGGTGGCTCTTGCCACACCTAAGGAAAGTTGGATATCTGTTGCTGGCACAGTAACTATGGGACTGATCGCCAGATGCTCTGCCCCTCCGATCTTGGCGAGACTGAAAGGTCGGGGCGCTGGTTGAGTTGGGTGTTGGGGCTCTCTGCTGCTACTGCTTCTTCTGTGGGCGACTACTGCCGCCAGACCTCTGATGTCCATAATCTGACTGGCCAGTCCTTTCTCTCTTATTCTTTCGCTCCATGCCCTTAAATTTTTCAGCGTTAATCTATTGGTCATAGACGATCAGGCTGGAGAGGTCCATATCTATAATCAACATTGCTGTACTGCACTCCTTGAGGACCAGGTTCGATACCCCATTAACAAACTTCAGCATGTGAGCTCTTGGCTCGTCTACCATCTCTGAGGCGTACCCAAAAAACCTGGTAAACATTATAGCATACTCCTCCACGGTTCTGTTGCCCTGTCTCAAATTCATAAACTCCACCATCTTTTCCTCCCTCAGCTCCCGGGGGAAAAATCTATCCAAGAAAGCTGTATGGAACTCCCCCCACTCTACTGGTCCTGCTCCCACTAGCCGCCCTTCTTTCCATTGGTAATACCAGACCTGAGCTATCCTTTTTAGCTGGTAGGCAGCTAGGTCAGCACTCTCAGAGGAGTTAACACCCATAATACGGGTAATTTTTCTGATCTCATCCATGAACTCTTGGGGATCCTCTCGTACTTTGTATCTCCGAAATGATGGATGGTTCATATGGGTGAATTCCCGCTCCCTCGTAGCTACTACAGACCCGTTCGTGGCTACTAAAACCACCTCCTGGTTCACCTGGTTGGTGACTATTTAGGCAAGCAGTTGAATAGCCTCACTGAATTTGGTTGTAGATACCGAATCATCTTGAGGAGCTACCGGGGTTTATGGGGCAGGTCTGTTGGCACTACCGGTCCTTCTTCCATTACCGCGTCTGGGAGGAATGATTCACTTAAACGAAACAAAGCATGGGTTAAAAGATGGCCATAGTTCTTTGGGTTTCGGACGGTGTTGCTANGTCTGTTGGCACTACCGGTCCTTCTTCCATTACCGCGTCTGGGAGGAATGATTCACTTAAACGAAACAAAGCATGGGTTAAAAGGATGTTTCTTGAATTGAAATTTAATGCACGATAAAGACTATGAATAAAATATTTTTCCTAATAACATATCATATCCTCCTCATCATAAGTTTGGTGTGCTTCAAACCCATGAAAAGGACTCTATTCAATGCAGCTTTCAGACATTCTGAGGATACTTTAAAACTAGTGCTCTAATACGAAGTTTGTCACACACCGAGTCTACACCCTGGATGGAAGTCGGTACTTGAAGTCACTATGGCCCCAAGTCAACCCCTGGTCTATCATATGCTGGTATTCTGAGTAATAAAAATATAGCAGAAGCTTTGAAATAATAATATAAAAGCATTTATGAAAATAAAGCTAAAGACATAAAGTTTAAATCATCTTAAGTCTAAAACAAATTCTGTCAATGAAAGCCCTCTAACTGATGAGTGGCTGGGACAAGTCCCCAGATAACTCTAAGTCTAGCTAAAAATAATAAAATATCTGAAAGAAATGAAATAAGGCCCTCGAGTGATGAGGACTCACACTTCAACTGTTGAGGAGGAGGATCAGAACTGCGGCGACTAACAGTGCTAAGTTTGAGAACCTGCAGTTGTATCATGAAACGATAGAGCATAAAAGTATGCGTCAGTACTTTTAATGTACTGAGTAAGTGGGAGAAAACATAACTAAATATAATGCCTGGACTGATATGACATGCAATGACCAATAAGTAAACTGAACTAAAGTACCAAAGCAAACTGAAGTGGTCAAAATGACCCTGTCTGATGGTCAAGGCATGTCCTAAGTATGAAAGTACTGAATCTGAGATACTGAACTGAACTGAGCTAAGCTGATAGAGCTAGAACTGAACTGAGCTGCTTATTCTGAAACCGGACTGGACTTACTGGTGGGAGAGTCTATAACCGACATATAACCATGTGAGATAGATGTGGAGTCCGACATACACACCCCATTGGTAGGACCCAATATTCCTTTCCAGGGTATAAATGCATGGACTGTGAGATCACTGTCTGGGGCCATGAGGCTAATAAAAATAACCTATGGTGGCAACGTAGTTTTGGGAACCTAGGTCCGCTGGAATCCTGGCCCTCTCAGTGCTAAGTCCTACTCCCACTAGATAGATCTAACATGACTACTACTTCAAAGATGATAGCTCAAAGATGGGGCCCAATACTAAGTCATGCATACTTATCTAGAAGTACCCTAAGAGTCTTATTGGACTAGATCTGAAAACTGGTGTTCTAAGACTTGTTAGAGCTGCTTATCTGGAAGCGTCATAACCGTCTAAAGAACCACTAAAATCTGATAACTGATATTTGTGTATAATAACTAATAACCGGGAGGCACTATTGACACCTCAAGAAACAACTATAGTCAAACTGATCAGCTGACATTATTCTGGTCAACCCAGAGGTTTCTAAAAATCTGACTGAGGCTAGACTGACATTCCTGAGTGATACTGGGTAAATAAATTTCTGGATGAGACTGACTAATTAATCCTTTAACTGAGTTTCTGATACATACAAATACTATAGGAATTTCCTAACTTTGAAAGATTCAAGCATGATTCAGTAATTCAGTACATATATAGGATTCTAGTTTCTGCTTCAAAAGTTAGGGCTAAAATTCTACTTCACTGAATAGGCATCATTATGTTCACAAACTAGTGGAAAATAACTATAATAAACATAGATTAAGATTCCACATGAATTATTCAAGGTATGACAACAATATCTTAACTTTAGATAACTTAGGGCTAGAACTGATAGTGAACAGGAAAAGAGTTTTAGGGGACACAAGGAGAGAACAATCTCCTTGTTAAATTTCCACATACCTGGTTGAAGGATCTCTCTAAAAATCTTGAGTTGCACCTTGGAGAGGAACCCTAGTTCTTGAGCCTTGAGAGAAGAAGGGAGAACAAGAACTTTACGGTGGTTATGAGAAGAGTGAGGGGTTAAACTAGGCAAACTCCTTTAATTCATCACAAAAGAAGCCTAAAACAATCTAGTTTAGGAGTTATAAGTATATAAAATTACAAAAATACCCCTAGAAAAAAGTTCTCAAAAATCTGTTTGTCTAGTGCTATGGGTCATACCATGACTCGTGGTGGCTTCCTATAGGTCGTGGTATGCCATTCGTGGCTTTTGGGAGACTTTAAAAGATTGTTGAAACCCCTAGTACGAGTGCCTGGTACGAGTCATACCTTCATACCACGAGTAGTACCAAGAATCATGGTAACAGGGTTGGTCTTGTCCGCCAAACCTGATAGCGCTTTACTAAACTGGCCATAACTTTTTCTTCGAACTCCGATTGATGTAAGGTTGGATGCATTGGAAAGAAGACTAAAACATATTTAATTTTATATGCTTGATCACCAAAAAACAATTTGTATAATAGGAGTTATGATCATTTAAAGTTAGCCCGTTTAAGAAATTTCATGAAAAACCCAATCGGTAGGAAGATTCTCAACTTAACTTCATGCTAGAGGTTCCTTATAATGTTATCTTGCATCCAATGCACTTCTTACACCTAAGAATTGATGTTAACAAATTTATTCCCTTAAATTAATCAGCTTCGTGTCTATCCACCTACCTAAAACAGTTCAAAACTTAGCTGAAAGTCCAAGGTGTAAGACATCTCAACTCGCGACTGAAATGACTATTAGTACCATCATCTTACGAATCATACTGAGTCTTTGTAGCTACTGATCCTTCCTTGAAAATTCTCTAAACCTCCCATCTATGATAATTCACTACGACTCGTACCAGCCTAATACAGATCGTAGGATCTAACCGTGGTTTCCTTGCCTCTTCCTGCCAAACTCTCTAAATCACATCACAAAACATGGTATAACTCGTATTGACTTGGTATGAGTCATGAGATCCTTCCATGACTTCTAAATCAGATTTTTCTGAGCTCTCTTGAACACACTACGAGTCCTTGGTACGACTCAAACAATCCTCCTATGAGTCGTACTGAGGCTCATTCTGAGGAATTTTTTTCCAGTTTTCTCTGTATGATCAACTTCAAATCCAGGGTTTAGTCATAGGGATTTTTAGGGTGTTACAAAGTCCAAGGAATCCCCAGGCCCCAACAACATAAGAGAGGCTATCATTTTCTGCGTGCCCAACATGAAGGCACATTATGTTATTTGTGAAGGAAGGGCAATCACCACAGATAAACAACTTGATCTGGTGCGTCTGGGGAATGATTTACCAAATATCACTACTCAATTCAACCACTGACAATAGCATATATTTGCTGAGCCTCTCCAGAAATACTACACAAACCTCGTGCCAGTGTTTTACATTTCTTACCAGGCACACCAAGAGGCAATGAAGTATAATAGGAAGGTTGATGAGTTTCCTTACCTTCCCTCAGTTAGGGTTCGGGGTGTGGAGGTAGATATAACTTCAACCGCCATAAATGACTATTTGGGGTTGATGAGATCGATCCAGGAATGGAATATGCAGCAAGAGTGGACAAAAAAGAAAAGCAACTCAATTGGATAGCTCCCATCATCGCCAATTGTCAGCCTTTATAGTCCTTTATGAATGGTGAAATCATGAGGCATGATCTCAAGTTTGAGGCCAAGCTGTGGCTGGAGTTCGTTTGTGGCTGAATTATGCCCTCGAAAAATGACTAAAGGGTAAACTTGGAGGAAGCCATACTCATCGCCTGCGTCCTGATTGGGGTGCCCATTAACTTTAGGGAAATAGTGGACATCTAAATTAAATGTTAGGCTAGGTAGCAAGGAATGTCCATGCAATTTGTTGTTCTTATTTCTCAGCTCTACCTCAATGTGGGGGTACCTTATTCCCTGACGTCCCCTAAGTCAGGCACTGTGTGTTATCAATGTTGAAAGAAAGAGGGATGCAGAGGCACCCAAGGTGAAAATAAAGAGCTTACAAGCATGGGAGACTCCCAAGGACTCCACTTCTCATGACATAGAGGAGTGCCCCGTTGATCCTGGCCTTAACATGTCTCACCCCGAGACATCGGGGCAGGCATCCGCGAAAGCACCATTTAGGCGACCTTCACCTCCTCCCATATCCTCTCGCCTAAGCAGAATACAACAGCTAGCTTAGATGAAACAATCTCATGAGAGCCAACTGCAAAGGCTGGCCCAAAATCTCCCGGCTCTTATCGCTAGAATACTGAAGAGGGAGATGAAGAATGTGTTTCATAGCTTGAACAAGTTATACTCCCAAGTTGATGTGGTTGAGGGAGTTTTCACTTCTCTATGGGATAAGGTGAGAGAGTTGAGGGACGGTGCACCAGTGGCAGACCCGTGCATGAGTATCCTTGATGCAGCCATTGCTTCCCCATCTATAGCCGAGGGCCCCATCAATGATTTATTCAAGGGATTAGGTGGGGATGATGAGTCACACTTGGGTGGCCTTGATGAGTACTAAGAGGCCAATGATGATGAGGACGAGTAGCCGTTTTAGGGAGTTCCCACCATCCCTTGTTCTTCATATTTATATTAGGGACGATGTACATTCATAGTTGCAGGTGGGCTGTGTATCCCTTTTTTGGTCATGATTAATCTTGTTTTGGTCTTTTTGTTGCCCGTGTCAGGCTAAATTTCTTGTGCTTGGTTGATTGTTAATTTTAATTTGTGATTGAATGCCCTCTCCGGGATTTTTGTTAAAAGAAATATTGCATGTTGAATTGTTTGCGCCAACGATGGGTTATTCTAAATTTCCAAATGTTTTTGACCCATGTTTGATAATCACCTTTGTTCATAGTAGTTAGTAAATAAACTCCAAGGGTTTTCTTTATGCCGCGGTTCTTTTCCAAGGAGCGATTTTCTTATCTTTTTTTTTCTTTTTATTGGCGAATCGGGTGGAATTTCCATTGATGGATTGAGAGGTGACTTTCTTAAGAAAAAATTCCGAGTTTAGAATCTTTTTTGAGTCGATTATTGCGCTTGCTTTTGAGAGGTACTACCAAAAATTTCTTAAATGGCATGGAAGTTGAAAAATGATTTTTTTAAAAAGGGGGCATTTGAATTTAAAAGTTGAGTACACTTTTGTCATAAAGTTGTACATTCCTTTTTTGCCTTTATGATTCACATGTTATCTTGTTTTAAGTCATATTCTTATTCTTATTGGAGGGTGATACTTTGTTGGATAAGGTTTTAGCTTAATTTTCATGCATAAATGTTTATCTAGAACTTGCCCCAAGTGTAATCCAAGGCAAAATCCTAGATGTAGCGCACTTAGAAACTGATTTTAAGCCTTCATTTGATAACCACTTCACCTATAGGACCTCCTTGAACATGAATCCATTCAAGCCTATGTTGACCCTTTAAACCGTTTCTTTGAGAACCACATTACAAGCCCATTATCCGTTTGTAATTCCATTTTGGCACCCATCCTCCATAGTGCTATTTGTGAGATGAAAAGCAAAAATGATGCTTGAGGCATAAAAGTGTGAGAATAGAAAACGAAGAAATGAGGCAAAAGCCTAAGTTTGGGGGTTGCAAAAAGAAAACGGGGAAATGTTGTGAGCTCTAATGTGAGGTAGCACCAAATTATAAGAAAATGAATGAATTGGTTGGTTGAAAAGAACCTTTGACCCTTAGAATAAAAGAGAACTGTTAAAAGGTGCTACCTCTTGCTTAGATGAGATTAAAAGTGGTAATTAAGGAGAAATAAGGGTAGCTCTTATTACAAAAGTGAAAATGTTGATTAAGGAGCAATAAGGAGGGGGTGATCTCAAGAGAAAATGGAGTATGCAAAAATGTTCACAAAAAAGGCATTAGAGAGGTTCTAGTCACTAAAATTAAAAGGTTATCCTACCTTTAACCCTAGCCTTCATTATGACCTTGAAGTCCTAATTGATTTGAGGGTAGAAACTCTATATTAGTTGCGAGTTACACAAAGGGCAAGCTTATGAGTCATGTTTTGTGCATGAGAATTTCTTTGTGAGAGTGAGCATATTTGTTTCATTCTATAATCCCTTTGAGTGTGAATTTCTTGAAAATTAAATGGGATTCTCTCTTGATGTGAGTGGCATCATGTCCTTAAGGAACATGTTTGCACGTGCCAAAAGATGTGATTGAGACAAGAATGTATTGAGCTTTAAGGTAAAATTTTAATGTGAATATTCAATGACTTAAGATGCTATGTAATCTTTATTTGATTAACCATGCCCCTTGTTTTTAATGAAGGATTCAACTGTGAATCATGCCAATTGTTTGTGGTTATCTCTTGAAGAATTTGCATAAAATGTAGAGTCTTTCTCTTTTTTGTTTGAGTTGGTGAACGATTTTGGGGTTGTATTAGTCCTAAGTTTCCCTTGTACAAAATTTAATGTAGTGTGACATGCTTGCTTCAATTGTTCAGCTATAAAGCATTGCTTTGCTTGAGGACACGTAATGGTTCAAGTTTGGAAGTTTGATAAGTTGGTAATTTACCAACTCATTAGTCTTTTAAACCTGAGCTTTTACTTGGTTTTCAAGTCTTTTAGGAGGAATTTATACTCTTTCTCTTTTGTTTTTGTAGGAATTCAATATAAAAAGAGAAAACAAGAAATTGAATAAAAGCATCAAGCTTGAAGAGAGGGCCTGCGTTCCACTGGATGACACTAGCAAAATGCCGGCCAAACGTAGGTGAACACTCTGTGGAAGCGGAAATAACACCGACAGAATGTAGGTTTAACCTTTGAATCGTTGGTGCTAATATAGGACTACCGTAGGAGTCACTGACCCCTAGTTGCAAGAGAGCAGCACCCCACGGGTGGGCATCGACGAAACGTCGGATTTTGAGGTCATCATCAAAAGGGAAAAATCATCCAGCATAGGATTTTGAGGAGTAGCTATAACCTACTTTTATACATTCTTTTAAATGTACTAAAGAGTATTGTATTTCATTGAAGTGTTTTTTAAGAGGGAGATATATAGAGANTAGATTTTCTTCATCTTCTTCTTCTTGAAGGTAAAACCTCCGTTGAAAGAAAAATTTGAGCTTACAGTTTACTCTTGAAGATGAATTTTATGAGTTTATTTATCAATATAATCTTGTATTTCTCATCTATGAGTGGCTATATATATTTTACTAGGGGTGTGTGCATGTTAGGGGGATAAATTGGATTGAGTGTTGCTAGATTGATCTTATAATTACTAATTTAGTATAAATCTATTATTTTCTCCAAATTATAATTGAATTATCAATAGTCGCGAATGTGGGTTATGCGTGGTTTTTTTTTTGCTCGAAAAAAGGGAATAGAATATGGGTGAGAAAACAATGGTTGGTATTTGGGTTTTGATTGTATGGGGTTGGGCTAGAGATATCCAAAACCCATTGTCATGTACCCATTGAAGAATTGAAGCTGGAGATAGTTCAATTGTTACCCAAGTGGTCGAAAAACATTGGGTGCCACCTATTCAATTTCTCTTTATGCTTTTAAGTAATGATTTGATTTCCTAGTTAAGTCCAATCGGATTGATTCCCCTTCAATAGCATACCCCTAGTTCTTGCTCATCTTCGTTTATCCAAGTTGGTTTCCGTGTTTTTGGTATGTAGTTGATTTAAATTCAAGTTGTGATCTTTTTAATCCCCAATATTTACTTTTCTATTTTAAAGAACATGATGTAACTAGTTCAATTCGAGAAACAACTTTTGTGTCATCAATCTCTATTCCCTGTGGATTCGACCACGAGTCATAGTTGGATATTTATATTGTGATTATCGTTTAAACTTCCTCCTTGTGAGGAGGTGATTCGAACGTCATCAATTGTTAACAAGTGAAGGTGGAGCATCAGTGACCTAGGGGTATGCTAAGAGACATCAGTATCCCCACTGGAAGTGGGAAGAGATCAATATGGACTTTATTATAGGGTTGCCTCATACACGCCGGCAGTACAACTCCATATGATGTTGGTGGACAGGTTTACCAAATCAGCACATTTTTTATCGATCAAAACCATTGATTCAGTTGAGGATTATTCTAGATTGTACATTCTGGACTTAGTTCGATTATATGGAGTGCCATTATCTATCATCTTAGACAGGGGTACTCAGTTCACCTTTTAGTTTTGGAGATCATTTTAGAAGGGTCTTGGTACTCAGGTGAAGCTTAGCACAGCTTTCCACCCTCCGATAGATGGTCAGGCCGAGCGGACCATTCAGACCTTAGAGGATATGTTAAGAGCTTTCTCCCTTATACATTATTGGTTTCATGTCAAGTTTTTGTCTCCAAGTTTCCGTCATTTTCTAACATGCATGTATGTTTCATGAATTCAGTTCAGTTGTGTATTTCAGTCTAGAGTCAGTCACTCCATTAGTTTTCATCAATAATTGTTTAAATCTTCGGATTTCAGTTTGTTCCCTAGCCTTTCAATATGATTATACTACATCCAAGGAAGAATGTTTCCAAGGGGGAGATAATGTAACACCCCAAAAGTTCTTAAGACTATATTCAGGATTGCAAATATGATCAGCAGAAAAAGTGTGAAAAATGTCTCAGAATGACTCATTGAATAAGTCGTAGTGTGGAGTATCGGTTCCTGGGATTGAGTCATGGTGAGCTTATAGTTGATAGGTCTAGAACAAACGAGTCAAAGTATGACCCATTAGCTGATGTGACAAATCGTGATCATGAGTGGTGGTTAGTATCTGCAGAGGAAGGGCTAGTGTAACGAGTCGAGGTATGAATCATTATTGGGAGTGACGGGTCATGATTAGAAGTTAGTGTGTTTTCTGGTGTGTCTGGGCTAGATAGAACGAGTTGTGGTACAACCCATTGTAGGGGGCAATAAGTCGTTGTTTGTACCCATGGAGTGATGCAGAGAAGTGAAAGTTAGTGCAGTGACAACGGATGGTTCAATGACTCGTTCTCATTAGGTACAACTCATCGTCTGTGCCTATTGGGAAATTCCAAAAATTATGCAGGATAATTGTGGAAACAACAAGAGTAAACCACGATTCATGGTTTAAGGGTATTACTCGTGGTACGAGTCATGGTAACTAGCAGAGAGATTTTTCCTACGAAATCATTAAGGGTATTTTCATAATTTCTAAGCTCCTAAATTCTAAACTACTTCATTTTAAGATGGGGAAGGAGTGCATTAAGGGTATTATTCACCCTATGTCATCTATTTCTCTCCTAACACTCTTTATTGAAGAATCAAGTCTATCAAAACCCGCTCAAGATTTTCTAGGATTCTTTCTCAAGTTCATCCATGTTTCGATTGGGGTTTTAAGGCTAGTTGTTAATTGTTAATTCCAGGTATGTGGGCTTATCAATGATGGGTTCTTTCACCCTCATTCTCCTTCTTCAAATACATTCATGATCACACATTCCCAAGCCCTATTTTCAAAATTCAAGGGTTTATGTTGGGTTATGAAATTCCTCTATGGTTCTCTTATGGGTATAGCTGATTTGATAAGAGTTTATGATTTTCATGATAGGATTTTATGTTCCCTCCTAATTTTCTTGATGTTATGGCCCCTTATGTAGTAAGTATGATTATGAACTCTTAGGGCTAAATTCCTCTTTATGAGATTATGATCCTCTTATGATTGAAATTCACTCAAGCCCGAATTTATGTTTTATGATGTATAGTACAGGATTTCCTACATGCATTTTACATGAATTTATGAACTTCAAGTATGAGGATTTTCTCAAGTATGTATGAATTTTCATGTTTATCAAGATTATAATTATGGCTGACTCAGGGGTCCTTATTTCATGGCTAGTTCATGTATTACAAGCATGTTCACGAAGGCTAGTTCATGTATTACAAGAATGTTCACGATTATTGTGATTTAAACTAGCCCATGAACTTCATCTATGATTTCATGATATTCATTAGGATCCATGTGCATTTTTTTGGGAGTAGAGTCTAGCACATAGTTGGCCTGGGGTTCAGGAAAACCCCGAGCCTTAGAACTACATGAGAATATAGGTTGATATTCATGTTAATACTATGGGGTCTCTTCAGTGATCATTCCATGTTATCGTTCTTTTCCCTAGAAAGGCTTAGAACAACTCTGCCCACTTGAGAGAGATAGTTGGGGCATCATGTAAGCTCTATCACGATAGTGTCGGTTATGAGGAGTCCTCCCATTGTTTCTTATATTTTATGCATGGTAATGATTATGATTCTTTGGCTCAAGTTATGTTTGACAAGGTTTCCTTTATGATTATGATTATGGCAAGATTATGAATAGTTTGAAAACCTTGAGCCCTCAAGTTTCAATTATGATTATTACTTCATGTTTTATTGAAATTTCCTACTCTCATGAACTTTTATGCATTTTAATTTTCCACCTTAATTACCTTCATACTCAGTACATTTAATGTATTGACCATATACTCTATGTTGTATCATTTCATGATATAGGTTCGAGTGATCAGTCTCAGCGCGTCGATAGTCCTGTTTCCATCTCAGACCGATTTAGTCCAGTCTTTATGAGTCCTCATCGTTCGAGGACATTCTATCAGTTTATGTTTTGTATGTTATTTCAGTTTCAGACTTTAGCGAGCTAGTTGGGGGTGTTGTCCTATCATCTCATTAGATGTTCTAGAGGCTTTTCAGACGACAGGTAGATGTTTCAGTTTTATCGAGTGTTGACTCTGTTTACATTATTTTGAGATACTTTTCACTTCCACTTATTGATGTTACTATTTTAAATTCAACTTTAGTTACGATCATGAATTTCATAGCATGTGCCATGGGTTAACTTGGAGTCATTTGTGGCTCTAGGTCTCGTGTCTCAATACGGGGTCCATGCTCGGGTCGTGACACAATGTAGCCTCAACTACCTCAAACTATCCAATAGGTGATCTACACCTCCTCCCATAAAGAGCCTTAAAAAGAGCCATCTAAATGCTGGAATGATAATTGTTATTGTAGGAAAATTTGATGTGAGACAAGTGATCATCCCAACTACCCCTGAAATCAATCATAAACTCTCTTAGCATATCCTTAGGAAATCTAAATGTTCCACTCGGCCTGACCATCTTTCTGTGGATGAAAAGCTATGAAAGTCCTTACCTGAGTACCAAGTCATTTCTAAAATGATCGCCAAAAGTGAGAGGTAAACCGTCATAACCCTACTTGAGACACCAGGCCGAGACACAAAACCTAGAACCACGAATGGCTCCAAGTTGACTCATACCACGAACATGATAACTATAAACCCATACTTCAAGAAAAAGCTGATAACTGAAAACATGAATAAGAGGAAGTCCGAATACATATCAACCATACAGAGACAAAACTCACAAATCTAAAGTTCTATACATTATCTGATAAACCTCTAATATAAATGAAGAACTGATGGGACAACATCCCTAACTAGCTCACTAAAAATCTGAGAATAGTAGTTAATAGAACTCAACCAACTAAGGTCCTCGAAGGATGAGGACTCACCAAAAAGAGAGACTGTACAAAGCTGGGGGGACTAGATAACGGTGGACTGAGTCTGATCGTCTTGACCTGTATCATGAAACTATACAGCATAGAGTATGCAGTCAGTACTTGGAATGTACTAAGTATGTAAGGTAAGTAAAACAGGTTGAGTAAGTATAAACTGAAATCATGCACATAAACATAAATCATAAGATCATGCGAGTAAGGAATGCATGTTGATATCTAAAAACATGTATAGTCATAAATTGAATCTCATATCTGAAACAAATGACCCCAAAGCTAAAAATAGAATCATATGGCTTGCAATAGCTGAAATCATAAGAAAAATCTTATAAACTTATCATTAGGTCAAACCTGCTAAAAACATATATCATAACTCATAAACATGCATAACTAATACNTATCATAACTCATAAACATGCATAACTAATACCATGAGGAATAATGGGAGGACTAGTTTTGACCAACACCATCATGATAAAGCTTACATGATGCCCCAATTATCTCGCTCAAGTGGACAGAGCCATCCCAAGATTACCAAGGCAAGGAACAATGCTTGGAATGATATCACTAATAAGGACCCCGTAGGGTTATCCATGAATATGTACCTACGATGGCACTCAGTTCGGAGACCTCAGAGTTTACTGGAACGTCGGGCCTACTGATGCTAAGCACTACTCCTAAAAACATCCACACGAGGGCTCATATAATTATAATGAAATCATACACAAAGTTCATAGGCTAGTTGAATCATAAAATATGTGCTCATACTTGAAATACATGACTACCCATGAAATAAGAGTCCGTCAGTCGACCAAAATCATAAACTCATAAATCAAGAAGAACATACATGCTTGAGATGATTACAATAATTTAAACACATAAATTCATGAAGAGTACTTGTAGGAAATCATATCATAAATCATAAATCATAAATTAGGACTTAGGAGAATAGAAATGATAATAGAATCATAAACTTAACTTTGCATGAAAACTTGCATAATTAGGCATAATTTTTTAAAAACTTGAAATAGTGAATTTATAATCAAAATAGGTATAAAATCTACCCATATATCATAAAAGTTACTTTGAAACATGAAGGGAATTGACCCATAAATAAATCATAGAGAATTTCACAAAATTGGGTTAAAACCCTATAAGATCATCAACTTGTTTTACAACTTGAATTCATTGAACTGTGGGGAATTTTTGGCATGAGAGTGAAAGGAACTCTCATTCATATCCCTACATACATAGCTGAGGTGAATCTATACTTCTCTTTGAAAGCCCAAGAGATTTTGAGATGCAATTGAAGAATTCTAAGGTTGATCTTGAAATGAGGGATTCTAATCTTGCATGCATGGAAGGGAAATGACTTAGAATAGTTTAACCCCTTTAAAACACCTCTTTCAGAGACTAAAATTATGTAGTTTAGAGTTTAGGAGCCTAGTATGTATGAAAACACCCTTACTAGATTTGCAGAAAATTTTACACTTCCAAGAGTCATGACTGACACCACGAGTCGTACCTCAATACCATGACTCGTGTTAGCTCTCGTAGTCACCACTATTTTGCCTGACTCTAGAGTTTCACACGGGTCCAAAAAATGAATCATACCATCAAACGACGGGTCATTAGATCCATCCGTTATCATTTCTGCCAAAATCTATGCCCCAACCTACGAGTGCAAGCCACGACTCCTTGTTCGTCACAATGAGTCGTACCACGACCCATACCTTTCAACCCTGACACTCTTGAACCAACAACGATTCCCTACCACAATCCGTTGTTGACCATAATGAGTCATACCAGGAGTCTTACCTTCAAGGCCCGACACATAAGCAGCTTCCCACGACTCCTAACTATGACTCGTGACATGATCCAACGAGTAATAACTTGACTCGTACCACTGAACTCCTCAAGAATGTTCCTTCCGTGAACACTTCCCATGAGTTTTACCTTCTCATCATGACTAGTACCATGAGTTGTCCTATGAAAATTTTTTTCCTCTTTTCTTGCTGAACGCATTTCAAATCCCGAGACTAATCTTAGAAACTTTTGGGGTATTATAATATCTCTCCCTTGGGAACATTCATCCTCGAATGTAGGGTAAACATACTTAAAGGATGGGTAAAAGGAGTGGCAATCCCAAATATTGAACAGTTGAAGATGAACTCTGACTCCGAACTGACTTCGGACTGAGATACATGACAAAACTGAATTCATGATGCATACCTGCATGCTAAAACATGAAAGGAAATGAGAGACATGAACTTGACATGAAGTAAATAGAGTATTAAAGAGAAAACTAATACCTCATGCTGGAACGGAACTGGATGGGAATAAATGCGGGTATTTAGCCATCTTATCTGCTTCGGCTACCCACGCAACTCCCTCATCAAGCTGATTCCTCCAAAAGACTTTCACTGAAGCTACTTCTTTGTTCCTCAACCTCTAAACCTGATGATCAAGGATCTCAATGGGTACCTCCTCATATGTATGGCTATCCTTCACACGTATGCTCTCCACTGGAACAACCAAACTCAGGTCACCAATGCACTTCTTCAATAATGATATGTGAAAAACTAGATGCACTGACGCTAACTCCGCTAGTAGCTCCAACTCATAGGCCACCTTGCCAACACATCTCAAAATCTTGTATGGGCCAACATATCGAGGACTAAGATTCCCTTTACTTCTAAACCTCATCACTCCATTTATGGGTGACACCTTCAAGAACACCCAATCATCAACTTCAAACTCGAGTTCTCTCCTCCTAACATCCGCATATGGCTTTTGATGACTCTGAGCTATTTTCATCCTTTCTCTTATAAGCTGGAGTTTCTCCATAGCCTCATAAATTGAATTTGGCCCTATCAGCGTAGCTTCACCTAACTCAAACCAACCAATGGGAGATCTACTCCTCCACCCATAAAGAGCCTCAAAAGGAGCCATCTGGATAATATAGTTGTAACTGTTGTTGTAAGTAAATTTGGTAAAAGGTAAATGATCATCTCAACTACCTTTTAAGTCAATTAAACAATCTCTCAACATATCCTTGAGAGTCTAAATGGTCCTCTCATCCTGACAATCTATCTGTGTGTGAAAAGTTGTGTGAAGTTTGGCCTGAGTACCTAGGCCCTTCTGAAATGATCTCCAAAACTACAAGATAAACTGAGCACCTCTGTCCGAAATGATGGATAAGGGAACTCCATGAAATCGAATTAACTCTTGAATATATAATTTGGCATAGTCCTATGCTAAATCAGTAGTTTTGACCGGTAAAAAATGAGCTGCTTTGGTCAACCTGTCTACCACCACCCAAATAGAGTCATACTGCCAGTGAGTGCGAGCCAACCATGTGAGGAAGTCCATATTGATATATTCCCACTTTAAAGTGGTGATAGTGATGTCCTGTAGCACACCTCTAGGTCTCTGATGCTCCACTTCCACTTGTTTATTGTTCGGACACTTATCCACAAACTCTGCTATGTCCTTCTTCATGCCATTCCACCAATAGACATCCTGTAGATCACGGTACAACTTGGTCGCACCTTGATGTATAGAATCAGGAATCATAAGCCTCATGCAACATCTGTTCTCTCAAATCATCAACATACGAAACACATAAATGACCCTGATATCGAAGCACACTATGTCCCCCTTGAGAAAAGACATCCAACTTCTGATTTTGAACCGCTTCCTTTAGCTTCACTAAGATAGGATCCTTTTCTTTCCTACCCTTGACCTTAGTCACCAAAGAGGATTCTGAACCACTTTGAACAATGACATCACTATCTGTCGAATCCATGAGGCGAACCCCTAATCGTGCAAGCCGATGCACATCCTTCACCGACTATTTCCTTCCATCTTCCACATGAGAAATACTCTCTATGGATAGTCTTCTAAGGGCATCCTCCACTACATTGGCCTTTTTCAAATGATAAAGGACATCATTTCATAGTCCTTGAGCAGCTCTAACCATCTCCTTTTTCGCAAATTCTAGTCCTTCTAGGTGAACACATATAGTAGGCTCTTGTGGTCCATAAACACATCCACATGGACCCCATACAAGTAGTGTCTCCAAATAATCAATGAGAACACCACGGCTACCAATTCTAGGTCATACATCGGGTAATTCTTCTAATGAGTATTAAGCTATCTAGAGGCATATGCAATGACCTTACCATGATGCTTAATTAAACATCCAAGCCCAACCATAGAGGTATCACAATACACAACGAATCCATACGTACCCCTAGGTAGGGTCGATACTGGGGCTAAAGTAAGTCGAGTCTTTAACTCCTGAAAACTCTTCTCACGGGCATCCGACCACTGAAATTTGAATTTCTTACGGGCCAACTTAGTTAATGGTGCTGCAATGTATGAAAATCCTTCAACTACCTCCTGTAATAGCCAGCAAAACCCAAGAAGCTCCTGATCTCCAAAGGATAAACCAGTCTAGGATAATTATTTACCGCCTACCTGCACACCCTCGCTTGACACCACATGACATAAAACTGCTACTAAGATCAACCAAAACTCAAACTTGTTGAATTTAGAAAATAGATGGCAATCCTTGAGGGTCTGTAGAATAATCCTTAAATGAGCGGTATGCTCCTCCTCACTCCAAAAGTATATGAGAATGTCATTTATGAAGACATTCACGAACATTTCTAGATATGTCTTGAACACCCTATTCATCAGATCCATGAAAGCTCTGGGAGCATTTGTTAGTCTAAAAGACATAACTACAAACTCATAGTGAACATACCAAGTTTAAAAAGTTGTCTTCAAAATGTGACTCTCCCTAACTCTGAGCTAGTGACAACCGTATCTGAGGTCTATCTTTGAGAAGCACTTAGCACCCTGAAGTTGGTCAAATATTTCATCAATTCTGGGGAGGGGATACTTTTTCTTGATTATAACCTTGTTCAACTACAGATAGTAAATGCACATACAAAGAGACCCATCATTCTTTCGAACAAAGAGAACTGGTGCACCCTACGGGATTTGCTAGATCTAATGAAGCCTTTATCTAGGAGATCCTTCAACTGCTCTTTCAACTCCTTTAGCTCAGTTGCAGTCATTCTATAAGGATGAATAGATATAGGTTTTGTATTGAAAAGAAGGTCAATACCAAAGTCAATCTCCCGCTCAGGAGGGACTCCTGGTAGATCATCTGGGAAAACTTATGGATACTCACATACAACAGGGATAGACTGAAGAGTCGGGGTCTTGAATGTAGCATCCTTAACCTGAAATAGATTGTATACGAAACCCTTGGAAATCATCTTTCTAGCCTTAAGGTAGGAAAAAAAATGACCTGCAGGCATAGCTAAACTACACTTCCATTCTAGGACTGGCTCACCCAGAAATTGGAACTCTACCGTGTAGGTTCAACAATTCACTAAGGCATAACATGCATGCAAAAAATCTATACCAAAGATAACATTGAAATCAATCATGTCTAACTCTACTAAATCGGCTAAGGTGGTTTCTTAAGGACTGTGACAAGGCAATTTCGGTATACCCATTGAGCTATGACTGAGTCACAGACTGGAGTAGAGACTTAAAAGGATTCTGATAGAATTTCGGGACTGACTCTGAAACTAAAAAAACATAAGGAATCAAATCAGATAAAATATCCCTTGGATTTAACATGAAATGCCTTGTGAATGGGCATCGACAGGCTTAGTGTGAATATAAATTTCTCAGGCTAAATTTTTTTTTATCTTTCCCAGAAATGAAATAGTAAGAAATTAAAGTTTCCCACAAAGAATTGGCCTCAAATGCCAAGAGACAATAGGTTGGTTGGAGAATCGCGTGCACAGAAGCACTTGGGCAGGGAGCCGAATGACACGTAATAGCCTGACGTGCGGGTGGGTTGGCGCAAGGGCTGGCACATCGCGCCCGTACTCCGCAGCCAGGAGAGGTGCGATATGGACCCTGCCACTGCCTCCCTATATATATAAGTTATGAGTTGTAATTTCATTTAAAAACATTTCCCCAAAAGCGCTCTCAACATAGGCGATATTTCCCCTAGGATTTTCAACAATTTGATGGTAAATTTAGCTATCAAACTTTTTTTAATCGCCAATTCTTCTTAGGTAATAATTCCTGGGCCTAGAAAGAACATATCTACAGAGTTGGTTCTTTGAAATCTGCTCGGGTTGTCAGAACTCTATGGAGTAGAAGCAAGAGAAAACATTCCTATTTAAGTCTAATGTGTGTACAAGAGATAAGTAAGTATTTCTACTCTTCTAACTTATAAGAATTTGCAAGATTTTGCCGAGTTGAATTCATGTTGACTTATTATTGTTATGTTTCATGGGATACAGTTGCTGGCCTTATTTTTGAATTATAATAGCCCTGTTCTCTTGATACAGAGGGATTGTGAGTTCTTAATCGAAGAAGGATTGATTGAGCTATTGAGGTATGTTAAGGCTAATATCTTTTGACAAGTATTCTCGTCGTATAGTTGATACGACTTGTACCTTTATAGTAGCTTATGATTATACATGTTGTGGTTAGTTGCTACGAGACGAATTGTGGTTGTAACATAGTATCCCTTAGCGGGAAAGAGTATATTCAATTTTTCTATCACTAGAAGTGACATAGAGTTATCTCTATTCACTTATTTACCATCTAGAGGGATTAATGATAACTTGTTATCGTACCAAGGACTTAGAGGCTTGTAGTTAGCCGTTGAGCATACCTTGTTATGTTGGGTAGCAGAAGATGCAGCTTGGCGATATAACTTTCTATTTGACGCCCATATAGATAGTAAAGCTCGCCTATAGGCTGCTACTGAACATTGATGCCTACAAGGCTAGAATCTTTATAATACAGTCCTAACTACGAGTTAGTGGATCTAGGTTTGCCTAATGAACTGAGTGATAGCCTGCTAGGTGATCGACCTAGTGTTGGTGATCGTATAATTTCAGTTGACTTACAGCTTGTCGTATAGGTTGCTCAAGAAACCACCCTATTTGTTAGAAATCTCATAGACTATGTGATATCCTAAGGAGGGATATTATCAACTCTTATACATGGGGCTAACGCCTCTGGCTATTAATATTGATGCCCACGTACATGTTATCGAGAAAGGCTAAGTCTATGTATACCTGCCAATGGGGCTACAGATTGCTAAGAAGAGCTATATGTTCTTTGGACAAACCAAACTGGAGCATATGGAACTAGAACCTTAGTATTATAGCTTTACCTCCAGGTTAATAATTGTTGTGGCTGCCTTTAAGGCTTTGGTGGCCGACTACTTAGAATCATATTCAGTTATTAGCAGTCCTACAGTCATTCTAGGTGAGGGAACCATATAGTTGGTTGCCTAACACTTTGTTGTGCACTTATGAACTACTGTTGTACTAGTATGACATTTAGATTATCGCTCAGGTCACCTAAGACCTCACCTCTTCCTTCTAAGCTAGCTGACTTTATAATTGCTTTCATGATTATCAGGCTAGCTATGGACACATAGGATATGCCTGTTGGCTACTATTTAGGATGTTGTAGGGGCAAGTAACAATTGTGTTAGGCCTAAGGGGCTATGTACACTTACTAAGATATGTGAAGTATATAAGTTATCCTGTCAGATGCTATACAGATTGCTCAAGGGGCGAAGGATAGTCATGAAGTGCCTATTGGTCTATATGATACTCAGAGGGCCATATGAAGTTGTGAGCGACTATACTGAGGCCGCAGAGCCATTTGAAGTCTGGTGCCCTTACCATCTTCCCTTATGCATGAGATGGCTCAGCTATAGTTATAGGAGCCCAAATGGCTCTAATATAGTTATAGGAGCCTAGATGGCTCAAATACAGTTATAGGAGCCCATATCACTCAGATACATTTAGAGGAGCCTAGATGGATCAAATACAGTTATAGGAGCCCAGATCACTCAGATACATTTATAGGAGCCTAGATGGATCAAATATAGTTACAGGAGCTCAGATGGCTCAGATACAATTATAGGAGCTTAGTGGCTAAGACCTAGTCATAGGAGCGCATAAGGCTCAAATATAGTCTCGAAGGGCGAATATGCCTTATCTACAACTTGCCTATGGGGATACAGTGAAATAGATAGGAGTATATAGATTTATTTCACTTGTCGAGGCTTATCGGGGCCCAAGTAGGTTATTATGTGTTGCTTGTATCTTCCAAGCTTATGGAGGTCAGGTTAGGTTGTTCTTTGTATATTTTCCTATTAGATATTGTTTATGATTGTGGGATCATACAGGTTAACTTCTGGCCCCTACTGCTGTTTACTTTCAGTCCCTTATCAACTTTTATTCAATTATTATTACTGTCTTACATATTTGGTACATATTGTACATACGCCCACTCATGGGGCGCTTCATACCTGCCTGTTGGTTTAGATAAATAGGTTTTTTGACCTCCTTAGTAGCTGTTCAGAGTTAGCAGAGTGGCCAACTCCCTTCCTCTGGGGTTGCCAGACTTTAAAGGTTTGCCTGTCTTTTGATGCATAGTTTTTGGGTAGGCTGGGGACCTGTCCCGACCAATATCTTCACTCATAGAGGCTTGCAAACTATTTTCTTAGATAGATATGTGTTATTGTCCATGTGGGCCTAGTTGTGTTATTTGTTAGTAGCCTTGTCAGCTTAGTTATATGTATATGTGCGCCTTCTTACATTCTGTTATAATTTAGTCAAAATGGTGGTCTTGTTGATCCGCATAGGATGAAGCTATTATTTCACTATTGGGTTAGCTGTTTTTGCACAAGTTTATATTGCGGCCTTGTCGGCCTAAGACTATGTTTTGAGCCGAGATATAGCTGATTGTCTCTTTGATTATGTGTTGCTAGTATGCACCAAAAGTGTATATGTCTAGCCAAGTCAGCTCAGTGTCTAGTGTGACATTAGGTGCCAGTTACGCCTCCTAAGGTGGGGAATGACAAACTTAGTATCAGAGAAACATTGTATCCTAGGGAGTCTGCAAGCCATGGCTATTAGAGTCTTATTTATAAATGTGTTGTGCACCATATTTTATAAGCAGGGAGCTATAAGGCATGATAGTATGGTTACCCTTATTTTTCTTAGATCGTTCTATATAGTTGAGTTGTGCAGGGTTGAGTCTCCAAGATTATATTATTTTGTCTATCTAGAGTGATGAATGATATAAGATAGACCACATCCAGCCAAGAGCTGGATACAACAGTAGGAGAGGGTACCAGCAGGGTGCCACAGTTGGGGATAGCCCAGCCTGAGGGCGAAAGGGAAATATCTTCTCGATTTCCCCAGCATTCTCCAAGGCACCAGGAACCTCATTTGGCAACAGATATGCCGACACCACTTCCAGTTCTTCCTATACCTTCAAATCAGGAAGTCAGGAATGCAGTATGTATTTTGACTCAAATGACGGCTGCTCAGTGCCAGCTGTTAGACTTAGTTTTTGTCGATCCTACTAAAGGGCTCGGAAGTTTGAGGGTTCATGAGTTTCTTTCTTTGAGTCATGTACCGTTAACGGGGACAGACTATAGAGAAGACCCAAGGTCATGTATGCTCCATCCTAAAGTAAGTTAAGCTAACAGTGTTTCGATTTCATGATACAGTTTTCCTATGGTACGAGAGTTGAGAAGGATCCAGAGGCAGAGATGCACCTTCACCTACTTTTCCTAGTTTCTCTAAGGCCTTCATAGACCACTTCTTAGAGAGATTCAACTGACCAGGATAGAGCAGTTCCTACATCTGAAGCAAGGTAGGATGAGCATTAGAGAGTATGCATTGAGGTTTGATTCCTTGGCTAAATATGAACTAACATTAGTTGATACCATGCCAGCTAGGGTGGTCTTGCACCATAATATGTGAAGCCTGAATTACAGCCATATTGCAGGGAGACATGGATATTTCCCAAATTCATACTCCAGATTCTAAGAGATCGCAAGTTATATGCAAAGTTCTCTAGAAGTGAGTTCTAGTTAAACTCTGTAGCTTTCTTGGGCCATATGGTGTCATATACAGGTATTCAGGTTGACTTGCAAAAGATAGAGGCTGTTAAGATTTGGCCCAGACCCACGACTCCAATAGAAGTTTGCAACTTTCTAGGGTTAGGTGGGTATTATAGAAAGTTTGTGAAATGATTCTTTGCCTATTAGCATAATTGATGAAGCTGACTTAGGAAGCAGCTAAGTTCCAGCGTAACTGAAAGATAGACTTACATTTGCACCACTATTAGCCTTGCCAGAGGGCTTAGAGGGCTATGCTATATATTATGACACTTCAGGTACTGGGCCAAGATTGTGTTGATATAGCACGGCAAGGTAATTGCTTATGCTTCGAGGTAGCTAAGGAAGAACGATTAGAATTACCCTACCCACGACATAGAATTAGCGGTAGTTGTTCATGTTCTGAAAAGTTTGAGGCATTACTTATATGTGTTCATGTGGAAATCTTCACCGATCATAAGATCCTTCAGTATATTTTTTAAATAGAAAGATTTGAATTGGTGAGAATACCATTGGCTTGAGTTCTTGCAGTACTACAACATAAATATCTTGTATCACCCAGGAAAGGCTAACATTGTAGATGATGCCCTTAGTCGCAGATCCATGGGCACCTTATCATATTTAAGGATAGAAAAGAGAGAATTGGCTTGAGAGATGCACCAGTTGGCCAGTCTAGCAGTTTGGTTAGCGGATTAAGATGATAATGGGGTTGTGAGTCAGAATATTGCAGTGTCATTTCTAGTGGTGGAAGTGAAAGAGCGACAGTACGAAGACCGTAGCCTAGTATAGTTTAGAAATAAAGTTCAGCAAGAAGGATTATAAGCCTTTGAAATAGAAGGATATGGATTCCTGAGACTTAGAGTTCGACTCTGCATTTCAAATGTGGAAGGGCATCATCAGCAGATTATGGCAGAGGTACACTATTCCCGTTATTCTCTTCACCTAGGTTTAAGAAAATGTGCCATGATATAAAGAAGATCTATTGGTGGCATGGGATTAAGAAAGTTATTGTGGAGTTCATAGTACAATTTCCAATTACCAGTAGGTAGAAGTTGAATACCAAAAACTCGGCGGGCTGACTAAGGAGATAGCCATGCCTATATTAAAGTGGGAAGCAATCAATATAGATTTTGTTTCTCAGCTGAAGATTATGCCGAGTTATACATTAAAAAGATAGTATGATGGCACGGTGTCCCAGTATCTATTATATCTGACAAAGGGGCCTAGTTCACAGCTAGATTCTGGAAACCATTTCAGAAAGATTTGGCGATGCAGGTTAACTTGAGTACAACTTTTCATCCCCAGAGCACACCACTCAAACACCCGAAGATATGTTATGGGCGTGCATGCTAGACTTCATAGGAAGTTGGGATGGACACCTATTTCTTATCGAGTTTGTGTATAATAAAAATTACCGTTCTACCATCAAGATGGTGCCTTATGAGGCTTTATATCGGCGGAAATGCAAGTTCCACATAGTATGGGTTAGAATAGGCTAGTCAGGGTTGATTGGACCTGACATGCCACAATAGAAAAAATGAAGAAGTGTCTATCGATTGCTTAAAGTCATTAGAAGTCCTTCTCCAATATACGGTGTAGAGACTTAGAGTTTTGTGTTGATGACTAGGCATTCTTGAAAGTTTCGCCTATGAAGAGCATTATGAGATTTGGCAAGAAGGGCAAGCTTAGCCCTAGATTCATTAGGGCCATACTGGATTCTTCGAAACATAGGCTAAGTGGCTGTGAGTTAGAATTTCCTTCGGGGCTAGAATATGTTTATCCATTAGTTTATGTATTGATGTTACGCAAGTGCGTGGGAGACCCTTCTCGTGTTATCTTAGTTGAGGATGTTCAGGTCACAGAGGAACATCCTATGAGGACACTCCAACAGCTATACTAGGTTGATAGGTCTGTAGATTGGGGACCATAGATGTAGCCTCTATTAGAGTGTTATGGAGGAATCGAAAGGTAGAAGAGATGACTTGGGAAATTGAGGAAGACATGAGACCTAGATATCCTCACTTTATCCAGACCTTATGCATATATTACATAGACTCAGAAAGTTACAATTGAGGTGATATAGTTATCAGGTGTTAGGTTGTTGCTTTTGTTACTATTGTTGTCAGTTGTTCATTTATTTGTTGCGGAACTATGTTATTCAGTTGGTTGTAGCATCTTGTGAGATGCCTATGTTGTACTTTTCTACGTTTCAGGTTTCTAGATAGTCCATATTACAAGAGAGACTCTACTGAAACTTTCAAACAAAGCCTAAGAACTGAGTCCCTTAATATTAAATTACATTCGAGGACGAATGTCACTAAGGGGGGAAGGATGAAATTCCCCATTAATGATTGCCGACGGGCTTAGTAAGAATATAAATTCGTCAGGCTAAATTTTTGTTCTTATCTTGCTCGAAAGTGAAATAGTAAGGAATTAAACTTTCCCAACAAGAATTGACCTCGGATGTCGAGTGAAAATAGGTCAGCTCGAAAGACACGTGTGCAGACGCATGTCAGCAAGGAGCTACACATGCTGGCACACAGGGCCATGCGACACTCTTGCAGCCCAGCGCATGGAGCTGCATGACACATAGGTGGGTTGGCGAAAGGGGCAGCGCGTCATGCCCGTACTCTTCCGCAAGGAGAGGCACGTCGTGGACCCTGCCACCGCCTCCCTATATATATAAGTTATGAGTTGTAACTTCATTAAGAAACATTTCCATGAAAGAGCTCTCGACCTAGGCAATATTTCCCCTTGAATTTTCGACAGTTAGATGGTAAATTGAGCTATCAAACATTGTTTAATCACCAATTCTTCTTAGGTAATGATTTTCAGGCCTAAGAAGAACATATAGAGTTGGATCTTCGAAATCAGCTCGGATTGCCAGAGCTCTATGGAGTAGAAGTCGTAGAAATAATTCCTATTTAAGTCTAACGTTACTACAAATGATAAGTAAGTATTTCTACTCTTCTAACCTATAAAAATTCATAAGAATTTTCTGAGTTGAACTCATGTTGACTTATTGTCGTTATTTTTCGTGGTCTACGGTTGCTAATAATTCTCAAACTCACACTCCTAACGAAGTATGAAGCAGACGTTGTCAATAAAGAACCCAACAAAGTGGTTGGAGTCGATCCAACAGGGAATATGGAAGGATGTAGAAGAATACTAGTATTTGAGCTTTTAAGTCAATTATCTCCTAATGGGGGAACTTGTAAACATAACAAGTAATATTTTTGAGAAATTGAATGTCGATTCCAAATCAATGCAACATACTAGGGTAAGTGTTTCCCATAGATTCATATCTACTTCGGGTTTTACACTTGTGATCTATCCCAATACTTTTCTTGTAGAAATGATAACTAAGGTTCATCCAAATGACTGGTTTGTCCCTATTGGATGACTATGCTCAGTCACTGGGTTAGTCTCATGAGCGATTTCAATTCAACCATTATCAATTTTTTCCAAAATTAACTATCCTTTGACCACATCTCAAATTATACAATGATCATAAAGGATCAAGGCTTTGTTGTAATTCTCTTTTCCTAATTTCTACCTTTCTAGGCTCAAGGAAGTAATAAATTCGGGCAAGTCGTAATGTTGTGCACCGTTAAGAAATGTTTAAAGATGAAGAGAATACAATACAAGCATTTAGTATTGGTTTAGAATCACGTCGTGCAAACCCTAGTTCGTTAAATCACCATGGTTCCCACAACCCTAGTTGTGGAGGTCTTAGCCTCTCATAATTATAAGTAAATTAATAGTATTCATGGACAAACACATAAATTAATACTTACAACAATGATTGGAAGAAAACTTCACTTGACTTGTTGCAAAAAATAAGGAAGGACAATTCAACAACAATTGTCTCACTAAAACTTCTCTAACTTGTCTAAACTTGGCTCACAAATTCTCTTCTAAGTGTGTTAAGACTTGTCTCTTATTACATAAGAATAAAGGGTAATTATAATAGTACATTTATGCCTATTTTTTTCCTTCACGGATATTATTTGAGACTTGTAGCTCTTTTTCCTAGTTGAAAAAGGATTCCCTTGTTGGCACCCAGGCAGGAATGGAGCGCTGCACCTTGCATCGCACAGGAAAGGATGCGCATCGTGCACTGTATCGCGCTGCATGGCCGGCGCCTCACGCCTCTCCTCATGTAGCAGGGCTTGCGTGCTGCATTGCTGCTCGCGTAGATGTGGTAGTGTAGTGCCAAATGCCATGATTTTGCCTTGTTCATCCCAACTTCTTCACCTTCATTCCAAAAGCCTCAAATACACCCAAATCTATCATTTTTAGCCCTGAAAGTGTCTAATCATGTGCGTTAGCTCTTTTCACAAATATATATTATAAAACATATGTAAACACACACATAATTATTTCTCAAAACATAGTAATTTATGGGCAAAATATGGCTAAATAGTGCGTAAATACTCCCTTCATCACCACCCCACACTTAAACCATTGTTTTTCCTCGAACAACCTACTCCTTCCTCTCTCAATTTAACCACAAAATTCATCCTACGAATAAGTCTACTTTCCTTTAGGATCACAAAACAAATCAATAAATCTCCAATAATTCACTCACATGCATATAGGATCAACATTAAAATGCCAAAGTTCGAAATCACTTAGCTTTTGCGAACTAACTCATCAAGACATTTTTTTGGGCCAACATGAATCATATATAATTTAGCAATCAAGATATATCAAAGTCTTACCATTGTGCCCCTCACAGTTTGGAGAGATCCCCTTTCTTACATAAGATATAACTCAATATAAACTTGGACAGAAATAAAATAATTTTCACTCACTCTCCCAAAGAATTCAACATGCATGTAAAAGATGATCCATAGGCTTGCCCTTATTGTAATACTCCACTAATTGTAGAACTTTGAATCAAGGATCAATTAAGACTTAACATAGTTGTAATGTAGGATAAGGGATGGGTAGGGACTATTTGGCCAAGATAGTAACTAATCTCCTAAGCACTTTAATACTTCACAATACTTTAATTTTTAACAGATTCTTTAGTTTTTCATTTTTCTCCTTATACCTCCTTTTATTTTTCAATTTCATCTTAGGTGACTAGTGGGCATTTTTTTCAACATTGAGCCCATTCACACATTTTGTCATCATCATTTTTTCAAAGATTTTTCTTCTTTTTGTTTTCCAATTAATATTACCTCCCTTGTTTAGAAAATTTTACCCTTTTCTTTTCTTCTAATTTCCATACTTTTTTTGGCTTTTTCCCTTCACTTCTCCACTTATGCTCCTTTTATGCAAAAATTATCAATTAAAGGGCTCTATGAGTCATTTGGATCAAATACAAGTTAATATAACAAAAAGGGATTAAGCTTGTAATATAACTATCAAAAGAATAGGCTAAGGCTAAAAATGACTAACTAGGATAATTACATAAAGCTAGGTAAAATAGGATAAAAACAAGGCTACCAAAGAAACGCCTATATAACTTCCTAAATCCATCATTCTTATTTCTCTTTCCACATACATTGGGCATGTTCTAGACATAAATTTACAAGCATGGAGTATGTCAAGAAAAATCCTCACACATTGGCAAAAAATTGTTTAACAATGGAAATCAAGATCACATAAACACATATATTCATATTGCATGCATAACATAATTAAGTCCACTTTTTCTTTTCAAGCGCAACAGTCAAGTTCCAAAAGACTAAGTGTTTCTCTACCTTTTGCATGCATTTTTGAGTGAATTTTATAAAGTCTCAATGATACCTAAAGTGAAGCACCTAACATTCGTAGGGTCCAAGTTCTTCTTCTTTCTAATGAATAATTTACCCTTAATACGGTCGGAACCCATCCATCATCGAGCAAAGTCACGACTCAATGACTAAAAAAATAAAAAAATAAATCTAAACTATCCAGTCGCTTATAAGGGACTATCCTCTGGAAAAGTACAGGAAAAAAAAACCAGGAAGATCCCAAAACAAAATAAAAAAACTACTACAAATTAACATGTATGCAAGATAAGTCATAAATCCTCCCCCCCCCCCAAAAAAAAAAATAAGACTAGGTCCACCATGTATAAATTTAGCAATTAAAGAATACATGGTATAATAAAATTTACTTCTCCCTCCCCACACTTAATTGGTAGCACTGTCCTTGGAGATAAAGAAAATAAAGCTTAAAGTAAAAGAGTGACAGATGAACTCCCTGTGCCTCTAGTCCTCATCTTCTGTGGGGGCAACAACAGCTTCCCATTTATGGATTTCATGCTCCAAATTCATTGTAAATTATAACATAACACCTGCACATTTGAACAAACACATAAAACCAAAACAAAAAAATTATATTGGGTTGCCTCCCAAGTTTCATGCCCCGCCTTGGGAGGCATGACTGGCACCTAGTGCCATACTGCCTGGGCAGACTTGGCTGGGCATATGCACCTCTGGTGCTTGCCAACAAACTAAATTTAAGAACAAAAAAGCTATATCTCGACAGTAAATACAGCCTCGGCCGACAAAGCCACATAGAAAATCTGTAAAAGAAAACAGCTAACCCAATAACATAATAATAACGGGATCCTACATAGGCCGATAAGGCCACTATTCTGTCTAGTAATAACAGAATGAAAACAGGTGGTCATATTCACGCTATAGTGGACAAGGTTGCTAACTAACTAGATAAACTAGGCTCACAAGGAAAACATACAAAATATAACATACATAGGCCCCACACGGCAACCAACAACTAAGTAACTGAAGGTTGTAGTCGGAAAGCGTCTAAGAGTGAAAATGTTAGTCAGGACAGAGCCCCGGCCTACCCAAAACTATACAATAGAAAGAGAAAACTTCCACCACCTAGAAACTCCAAATGGAAGGAACTAACCAATCTGCTGACTCCAAAGAACTACTAAGGGAGGTCCCGAAACCTATCTGTCTAAACCTACAGGCAAGTATGCAGCACCCCATAGTTGGGCGTCAACACAATATACCGAATATGTAAGACAGTAAAAAAAAGAAGAAAAAAGTTGATAAAGAACTGAAAGTAATTAGCGATAAGGGTAGAAGTTAACCTGTAATATTTCTTATCCATAAGCTGCATCTAGTAAGCCACTACACAAATAAGGACTGATGCTACACGACTATACATCCATAAGTTATATTCAACAAGCAGGTATACAAACAAGAAGCTAACCTTGCCCCCATAAGCCTAGAAGGTGCAAGAAACACAAAAATAACCTACCTCGGCCCCCATAAGCCTGGAAGGTGCAAGAAACACAAAAATAACCTACCCGGGCCCCCATAAGCCCTAGCAAGTACAATTCTATCTATATACCCCTAACAAGGTCCTTATGACTACTGGTAACTATAGCAAACCTACCTAGCGTCTGGGTCTGTAACTGAGCCCGCTGGACTCCAATAACTATGTATGAGCCTGTTGGGCTCCTATAACTACACCCTGGGCACAAAAGGGTCAAATGAGGGTCAGTAATGCGGTATAAAAAGAGGTCCATATGTGGATGGACTTAAATATGGCCTTATATGCCTGAATATAGTCCTTTCATACATCATATAGCTCCTCTAAGCGATATCACATAGCTCCTCTGAGCGATCAATAGCCTCGTAGGCAACGACATAGTTAGCATCCCTGACGTTGGTCAATGAAAGGCTATCCTAGGTATGGTCAACCCCAACTGGTATACTACATTTTAGTCTCATTCTATCAACTCAAAAGGCATACCTAGACCCTTAGTCCTAATGCCACCACTACTTTTCCCTAGAGTAATCTTTATAGTTGCCAACTGGCACACCCCATGTGCCTAAACCTAAATAGAGGGTCCTAGTGGTGATTATAATCTCTAAAGGCCTAGACAGAATAGGGAGAGGTTTCGAATGGCCTAAGCGATACTTTGAAGGTCATGCTAGGACAATGATAGTTCATAAGCGAACAACAAGGTCATAGGCGACTGTCTATACGATTCCTTTTCTTGGGACGACTACAAGGCTACTACCAACCGGATACGTTCCTAAGCAGTCAGCCCTAACTATCCACAGGTAGCATACTATAACTCTTAGCCTGGAAGTAACACAGTCATACTCTAGTTCTAGTCCCTTTGGATCTTAACCTAGTCTGTCAACATTTCATATGGCTCCTCGAGACGGTTCAAAGCCACGTGGGTAGATATACCTGGACCTAGCCCTTCACGCCAACATGTACCTGGGCAACTATAAAAGTAGCATGGGACATTGGCCTCACATCTCACTACTAATAAGGTTTCCTTCATAGGGCATCGACTAGTCTATCAGACTTGTAACAAGTGGAGGGGTTTCCTGAGTGACCTATTGGACAAGCATTAAGTCAGCTGAAAGTAACGGTCACTGACTGTAACTAATCATATGTCAAGTTGTCCCTCAATTTTCTAGGCAACCCTGATGCCACTGACTCGAAGGTAAGGCCACCCTATCTAAATTCTAGCCCCGAAGGAGTCAAGGTATGCCAACTGCCTTTAGGTGAGATTTACTAACAATATAGGCGTCAAACTAAAAATTATATTGCGCTACGCCCTATGCCGTCCATCTTACCAAGTCAGTCCCAATAGCTAACAATGAGTTTCTAAGGACTTGACAAAACAGCAAAACATCAAAATACCACTAAATGGTGAATAGGTGAATGGGGAACTCTCTATGGCACACTCGGTGTTAGTCATACTTAACATACCTTTTCCTGACAAAGGATACTTTGGTATAATCTCAATACGTCTTATAGCAGCTAACCACAATATACACAATCCTTATCCAATAGCAACAGCTACTAATAACATATATGATCATTATCTACTAGCAGCAGCCAATCACAACATGCCAGATTATTATGTACTTTCGAGGGAATAGGTCATAACACTAAACGACGAGAATAACTTGCCGAAGAGATAAACCTTAACATACCTTGAATGGAGATTCTCATTTATCCAAATAGTTTCAACTTGAAGGTAGCAGTTCCACTCAATTACATCCCTACACTAAGAGAATAAGGCTATTTTCAATACTAGGAGTCGACAAATAATGATATCTTTCAAAGAATACCTCCAATTCAACTTCGTTGAATTAAACCGAAAACTTACAGATTCTCGTGAGCCTAGAAGGTATAAATACTTGCCTATCACTTGCAGCTACATAGGACTCGATTAGAAGTGATTTCTATGACTTTTACTCGAGGGAGTCCCGATACTCTAAGTGAATTTCTAAGAAATAACTCAACAGGAATGTTCCTCATAGGCCTAGAACTCATTATCCAAGAAAAATTTGCATTTGGACGGAGTTTAATAGCTTAATTCAACAAGAAACGGATGAAATATAGAGAGAATTCATCTTAGGGGCCGAGTTCTAATTTTGGGAAATTTTAAAATGATTTACCAAACACACACTTAAATATATATAGGTGGGAGGCGGTGAAGAGGGTCCATGGTGCCCCCCCCAATCGCGCCAGGGATGTGGTGCGATGCGACGCTCCCTATGCCGAGGTAGGGTGTGCAGTGCGGCGCCCCTTGCGCCTTGCCTCCGGGCTCGGCCTCCTACTTGATTAGTTTCATAATCATGCTCTCCTTTCTTGAGCCTTCTCCTACATGCGTTATACTCCAAAACTCTCAACATACGTATGTACGTACGTATCAGGTAATGATAGGAGCTCACGGGGTGTAACACCAAGTAGCGCCTGATTTAACATCGTGGCACGACACAGGTATCTTGATTACTCAGACTTCATCAAGATACATATTAGGACCGTGATCACATTTTTGGCCACTTATGTTACCACGCTAACCTGTGACACGTCAGAAAAAGAAAATAAAAACGTAAAATAGGAAATAAAGACTAAAAATTGAAAACAAGAAATTAATATAATCATATGCCATACTCCCAGAAATGGCACCACTTTTTGATAATTCTCAAACACACACTCCTGAGAAAGTATGACATGGAAATTGTCAATAAAGATCCCAACAAGGATGTTGGGGTTGGGGTCGATCCCACAAGAAATATGGAAGGATGTAGAAGAACTCTAGTATTTACGCTTTTAATTCAATTATCTCCTAAAGGAGGGAATTTGTAAAGGTAACAAGTAATATTGTTGTGAAATCGAATGTTCATTCCAAATTAATTCATCTTACTAGGGTAAGTGTTCCCCATTGATTCATAACTACTTCGAGTTTTATACTTGTTATCTATGCCAATACTTTTCTTCTAGAACTGATAACTAAGGTTCATCCAAATGACAGGTTCTTTCCAATTGGATGACTATACTCAATCACCGAGTTAGGTCTCATGAGCAATTTCAATTCAACCATTATCAATTTGATCCAAAATTAACGATCCTGCGACCACAGCTCAAGTTATATAGTGATCATAAAGGATCAAGGCTTTGTTATAATTCTCTTTTCCTATTCTCTACCTCTCTAGGCTCAAGCAAGCAAAGAATTTGTGCAATTCCTAACGTTGTGCAACATTAAGAAATGTTAAATATGAAGAGAATAAAATACAAGCATTTAGAATTGGTTTAGAATCAGGTCGTGCAAACTCTAGTTCGTTAAATAACCATGGTTCCCACAACCGTAGTTGTGGAGGTCTTAGCCTCTAATAATTATAAGTAAATTAATAGTATTCATGGACAAACACATAAATTAATACTTACAATAATAATTGGAAGAAAACTTCACTTGACTTATTGCAAAAAATAAGGAAGAACAATTCAACAACAATTGTCTCACTAAAACTTCTCTAACTTGTCTAAACTTGGCTCACAAATTCTCTTCTAAGTGTGTCAAGACTTTTATCTCATTACATAAGAATATAGGTTATTTATAATAGTAGATTTATGCCTATTTTGTTCCTTCAAAAATTTTATTTGGGATTTGTAGCTCTTTTTCCTAGTTGAAGTGGGTTTTCCTTGTTGGCATCCAGATAGGAATGGCGCACTGTGCCTAGCATCATGTAGGCAAGGGTACTGCATCGCGCACTATATTGCACTGCATGGCCACCACCTCGCACAACAGGGCCTACGCGTCGCGCTGCTGGTCGGGCAGGTGTGGTAGTATAGTGCCAAATGCCATGATTTTTCATTGTTCATCCCAACTTCTTCACCTTTGCTACAAAAGCCTCAAATACACCCAAATCTATCATTTTTAGCCCTAAAAGAATCAAATCATGTGCGTTAGCTCTTTTCACAAATATATATCATAAAACATATGTAAAACACACATAATTCATTCTCAAAACATAGTAAAGCATGGGCAATCTCTTTTTTAATTGTAATAGCCCTAATTTTTGAATTATAATTGCCCTGTTCCCTTTGAATAAAAACTAGAATATTGAGGGATTACGAGTTCTTGATTGAAGCTGGATTGATTGAGCAGAATCCGGCTATTGAGGTATATTAATGCTAATCTCTTTTGGCAAGTATTCTCATCGTATAGTTGATACTACTTGTACATTTATAGTAGTTTATAATTATACATGTTTTGATTAGCTACTATGAGATGAATTGAGGTTGTAACATAGTATCCCTTTTCGGAAAAAAGTAGATTTAGTTTGACTATCGATAGAAACAACATATAGATTTCTCTGTTCACTTATTTACAGTCTAGAGGGATTAATGATGTCTTTTTGTCGAACTAAGGCCTTAGAGGCTTGTAGTTAGCCATTGATCATACTTTGTTAGTTTGGGAATAATAAGGCCCAACTTGGAGATATAACTTTCTATTTGCCGCCTATATATATAGTAAAGCTCGCCTACAGGCCGATGGAATACCTTGACGCCTTCAGCTCTAGAATCTTGATAATTCAGTTTTAATTACGAGTCAAAAGCACCAGGTTTGCCTAATCAACATAATGATAACCTTCTAGGTGATCGACCTACTGTCAGTGACCATATAATTTTAGTTGACTTACCACTTGTCGTATAGGTCGCTGAGGAAACCACCCTGGTTCTTAGAAATCTATAGATTATGTGATATCCTAAGGAGGGATCTTATTAACTTTTATACGTAGGGCTAACGCCTTTCGATATTCATATCAGTCCTCACATACATGTTTCCTTGAAAGGCTAAGTCTAAGTATACTTGCCCACGGGGCTATAGATTGCTCACAGGAGCTATACGCTATCTGGATGGACCAGAATGATGCCTATGGAACTGGAACCTTAGTATTACAGTTTTACTTTCAGCTAAATAATTGTTGTGGCTGCCTATAAGGCTATGGTGGTAGACTTCTTAGAATCATATTCAGTTATTAGAAGCCCTGTAGTCATTCTAGGCGTGGGAACCTTATAGTTGGTAACCTACAACTTTTCTGTGCACTTGTGAACTACTGTTGTACTAGTATGACATTTATATGTTCGCTCAGATCACCTCGGACCTCACCCTCCTCCTTCTGAGCTAGCTAAATTTATAATTTCTTTCATGATTATCCGGCTAGCTGTGGACACATTGGATATGCCTGTAGGCTACAATTCAGGATGCTACAGGGGCAAGTAGTAGTTGTCTTAGGCCTAAGGGGCTATGTATGCTTACTGAGCAATGAGTAGCATAGAAGTTAGGCCTGTCAAATGCTATACAGATTACTTAAGGAGCTAAAGATAGTCATGAAGTGCCTACAGGGCTATACAGTGCTCACAGGGCCATATGATGTCATGAGCGACTATACTTAGGCCACAGAGCCATTTGAAGTATGGTGCCCTTACAAGCTTCCCTTATGCCTGAGATGACTCAGATACAGTTAAAGGAGCCCAGATGGCTCAAATACAATTACAGGAGCCGAGATGGCTCATATATAGTTACAAGAGCCCAGATGGCTCAGATATAATTACACGAGCAGAATTGGATCAAACCCAGTCATAGGAGCCTAGAAGGCTCGAATATAGTCTCAAAGGTGGAATATGCCTTAGTTATAGCTTGCCTAAGGGGCTATAGTGAAGCAGATAGGAGTATATATATTACTTACAGTTGTCGGGGCTTATGGGGGCCCAGGTAGGTTATTTTGTGTTGGTTGTACCTTCCAGGTTTATGGGCCCCAGGTTAGGTTCTTGTTTATATAATTGCCTACTAGATACATTTTATGGTTGTGGGATCATACATGTTATCTTTTGGCCCTTACTGTTGTTTTACTTTCAGTCTCTTATCAGCTTTCATTCAATTATTATTACTGCATTGCATATTTAGTACATATTGTACTGACGCCCATGCATTGGGCACTATATACTTGCCTGCAGGTTCAGATAGATATGTTTCAAGACCACCTTAGTAGTTGTTCAGGGTTAGTAGATTGGGCAGCTCCCTTCCTCTTGAGTTTTTAGATATTAGAGGTTTTCCTGTCTTTTGAAGTATAGTTTTTGGTAGGCTGGGGCCCTATCCCGACCAATATCTTTACTCATAGAGAATTGAAGACGACAGTTCTTTGTTAGATATGCGTTGTTGGTCGTATGGGGCCAAGTTTTGTTATCTGTTAGAAGCCTTGTCGGCTTAGTCATATGTATATGTGCGCTTGCTTTCCTTCTATTATGAATTAGTCAGCATGGTGGTATTGTCGGCCTGCATAGGATGAAGCTATTATTGCACTATTGGGTTAGCTGTTTTTGCATAGGTTTACATTGTGGCCTTGTCGGCCTAAGGTTATGTTTTGAGTCAAGATATAGCTGAATGTCTTATTGATTATGTGTTGATGGTATGTACCAAAAGTGTATATGTCCATCTAGGTCAGCTCAGAGTCTAGTGTAGCTTTAGGTACCAGTTATGCCTCCCAAGGTGGGGCATGAGATAACAATGCATACATATCAAGATGAAATACTCGTAACGAACCAGTGACCACATTTGGAGACCTCCTTCTACCTATGAGATGAGAGGGATTAAAATTGTCCCGACGCTAACCACCACCTACAATAATAGATGTAACTTGTTGAGAAGGACGTGTTGCTGGAGCTGCAGCTGAACTGGTAGTTTAGGAATGACCTCTGCTGTAGCGCTGCCTAGACAAAGGACACTCCCTACTCATGAGCCCAGGTTTCCCACACCCAAAGCAAATATCTAATCTAACTAGGCACTCTCCTATTTGGTTCTTACTATATTTTCCGCAGACTAGAACGGTGCGCTCTACTAGTGTGTCCTTCTGTCCCCCTCGAACATGATGCTCTGCTCCTCCGATCACCCCCAGGTTTGGATGGAACACTGGCTGATAACAAAGCTGGGGCCAATGACCTCTGGTGGGACTAGATGATACCTGCCACTGGACTTCTATTAGGAGAACCCAAAGCCGCTTGTCCTAGCCCGCTTGGCCTCTCTCTCCCTTTCTTTCATCTGATCCACCTCTATCTGCTGGGCGTATATAACCAATCGAGAGAAGTCTGCGTCACTATTCATCATTACGGTCCTACACTCCTTGACAAGAGAATTTGATACTTCATACACAAATTTATTCATACGAGCTCTCTGATCTGCAACCACCTCCAGCGCATACTTGGATAGCCAGGTGAACTTCAAGGTGTACTCTTGCACAATCATATTGTTCTGCCTCAAGTTGACGAACTCCACCACCTTTGCCACCCTCAAATCCCTAGGGAAGAATCTATCCAAGAAGTCCATCATAAACTCATCCCAACTGACGGGAATGGCACCCACTTCTCTACCGTCCTTCTACTGATGGTACCAAATGTAAGCAACCCCCTTCAGCTAGTAGGAGGCTAAGTCTGCACTCTCTTCTCTCATCACCACCATAATCTAGGTAATATTGTGTATATCATCAAGAAACTCAAGTGGGTCCTCATCCACTTTTGACCCCAGAAACTCACGTGGATTCATCCTTAGAATGTTGCGAACTCGAGTTGCCACTACGTTTTCATCTGAGGAACGTGGACTATCGCCTACTGGTTGACCTGTGCGGTCAAAGCCTGCACCAACATCTTAAAAGCCTCTCTAAACGCGACATGAGAGACCTGCTCAGGAAAAGGACCTGTTGGCGCTGGCGGGGCTTGCTTGTGCCCATCTCCATTGCAATCTTCATGGACATTTCCATTTTCGTTCTTTCTACTATTTACTCAGCATGGAGGCATGATTTTGAAAATGTGTATAGCACGAGTTATAAGGATAAAGAGGTACTTCATTGCACGACATAGATCATTAAAGAAGGGAAATTTCCTAAAACAACTTACAGCCTCTCCCCCATAAGTTTAGCGAGCTTCACATCCATGAAAAAGACTCTACTCAATGCGACATTTAGATACTTTAGGACACTCAAAACCTTTGCTTGTGATACCAAGTTTGTCATGGCTAGAGCTGAGACCCCGGACCAAGACACGGAACATAGAAAAACTAATTGTTCCAGGTCAACCCATGGCATGAACATGATAACTAAAGCACATACTTCAAGCAAAAGCTGATAACTAAAAACATGAATAAGAAGAAGTCTAAATACATATCAACCATACAGAGTCAACACTGACAAAGTTGAAGTTCTACATATTATCTGATAAGCCTCTAACATAACTGAAGAGCTGATGGGAAAACATCTGTAACTAGCTTACTAAGAATTTTACAACTGAAAGTAACATAACTCAACCAAGTGAAGGTCCTCGAAGAATGAGGACTCACCAACAAGAGAGACTAGACTAAGCTGCGGGGACTGGCTAATGGCGGAACTGAGTCTGATCGTCTGGACCTGTATCGTGAAATGATACAATATAGAGTATGAAGTCAGTACTTGAAATGTATTGAATATGTAAGGTAAGTAAAACAAGTTGAGTAAGTATAAAAAAAATCATTCACATAAACATAAATCATAAGATCATGAGACTAAGGACTGCATATTGATATCTGAAAACATGTATAGTCATAAATTGAATCTCATAACTAAACCAAATGATCCCAAAGTTGAAAATAAAATCATATGGCTTGCCATAGCTGAAATAATAAGTAAAACCTTATATACTAATCAATGGGCCAAACTTGCTGAAAATATAATGCCATAAGTTATAAACATGAATAACTAAAATCATGATGAATAATGGAAGGATTCGTCTTAACCAACACAATCATGATAGAGCTTACATGTTGCCCCACTATCTCGCTCAAGTGGGTAGAGCTGTCCCAAGCTTGCGAAGGCAAGGAATGATACTTTGCATGATATCACTAATAAGGACCCTATAGGGTTTACCACGAATATTTACCTACAGTGGCATGTAGTTTTTAGACCTCGGTGCTTACTGAACGTCGGGCCTACTTGGTGCTAGATAATACTCCCAAAAACATGCACATGGAGTCATCTAGTTATCTTAAAATAATACATAAAGTTCATGGTCTAGTTAAATCATAACATACATGATCATTCCTGAAATACATGACTAGCCATGAAATAGGGACCCGTGAGTCGGCCAAAATAATGAAGAACATACCCCTTGAAAAGATCACCATACTTGAAATACATAAATTCATGAAGAGTAATTGTAGGAAATCATATCATGAATCAAAAACCATAAACTAGGGATTAGGAGAATTGAAATCATAATAGAATCATAAACTTGAATTTTCATGAAAACATGCATAATTGGGAATAATTTTCTAAAAACTTGAAATCATGAATTTATAATCAAAATGGGTATAAAATCTACCCATAAATCGTAAAGCATATTTTGAAACATAAAGGGAATTGACCCATAAGTAAAACATAGAGAATTTCATAATATTGGATTAAAACCCCATAAGATCATAAACTTGATTTAGAACTTGAATTCATGGAATTGAGGAGAATTTTTGGCATGAGAGTGAAAGGAACTGTCGTTCATAGTCGTAGATACCTGGGTCAGCTGAATCTACACTTGTCTTTGAAAGCCCAAGATATGTTGAGATGGAATTGAACAATTCAAAGTTTGATCATCAAAGGAGGGATACTAATCTTTCATGCGTAGGACGAGAATGACTTAGAATAGGTTTAACCCCTTTAAAACACCTCTTTCAAAGCTTAAAACAATGTATTTTAGGGCTTAGGAGCTTAGGATTTATAGAAACACCCTTACTAGATTCTCAAAAAATTTCACACTTCCAGGAGTCACGACTGACACCACAAGTCATACCCCAATACCACGACTTGTGGTCGACTCTTGTAGTCACCGTTATTTTTCCTGATTTTTGATATTTCCGATGAGTCAAACCAAGAATTTTACCATCAAACAATGGGTCGTTAGATCCATCCATTACCACTTTTGCCAAAATCTCTGCCCCTTCTTATGAGTGCAAGCCATGATTCATTGTTCATCACAATGAGTTGTACCATGACCCGTACCTTCCAACCCTGGCACTCCTAAACCAACCAATGACTCCCTACCATTATTCATTATTGACTACAATGAGTTGTACTAGGAGTTGTACCTTCAAGGCCTGACACATAAGCAACTTCCCATGATTCCTAACTATGACTCATGACATGTTCCTACGAGTCATACCTTGAGTCGTACAACTGAACTCCTCAAGCAGGTTCTTTCCACGAACACTTCACATGAGTCATATCTTCTCATCACGACCTGTACCACAAGTTGTCCTATGAATTTTTTTTTCCTCCTTTCCTACTGAACAAATTTCAAATCTTGAGACTAATCTTAGGAACTTTGGGGTATTACATAAACTGTGTACCCCTGCCTGAGATGAAGGAAAATGGAACTCCATGCAACTGAACCAACTCTCAAATGTACAATCTAGCATAATCCTTAGCTAGATCGGTAGTTTTGACTGATAAGAAATTAGCTGATTTGGTCAGCCAGTCCATAAACAATCTTATAGAGTCATACCGTCGGCAGGTACAAGGAAACCCTATAATGAAGTCCATATTAATCTCTTCCCACTTCCAAGTAGGAGTTGTAATATCCTGAAGCATACCCCCAGGTCTCTAATGCTCAACCTTCACCTGTTGGAAATTTGGACACTTAGCCACAAACTCCACTATGTCCTTCTTCATACCATTCCACTAATAGATTTCCCATAGATCATGGTACATCTTGGTGGAACCTAGGTGGATAGAATAGCAATACCCATGAGCCTCGCTCAACATCCGTCCTCTCAAGTCATCAATAGCTTGCACACACAATCGGCTTGATATTAGAGTACACCATCTCCCCCTTGGGAGAAGACCTACACTTTCTGTTTCCGGAAAGCTTCCTTTAGTTTCACTAGGATAGGATCCTCATCTTTCCTAACATTTTCCTCAGTCAGTAATGACGATTCTGACCCACTCTGAACAATGACACCACCATCTGTCGAGTACAAAGGCGAACCCCTAAACAAGCAAGTATGTGGACACCCTTTGCTAACTCCTTTCTCTTATTCAATGTGAAAAGCACTCCCCATAGACAACCTACTAAGAGAATCCACTGCTACATTTGCCTTTCCCGGATAATTAAGGACACTCAAGTCATAGTCCTTGAGAAGCAATATCCATCACCTTTGCTACAAATTCAAGCCCTTGTTAGTGAACACATACTAAAGGCTCTTGTGGTCCGTAAACACATCCACGTGAACCCAATATAAGTAGTGTCTCCAAATCTTCAAATAAAATACCACGGCTGCTAATTCGAGGTCATGCATCGGAAAATTCTTCTCATGAGTCTTAAGCTATCTAGAGGCATATGCAATGACCTTACCATGCTGCATCAACACAAAACCAAGACCAACCCTAGAGAAATTATAATAGACAATGAAACCATTCGTGCCCTATGCTAAGGTCAATATTGGGGCTAAGCGATTCGAGTTTTTAACTCTTGAAAACTCTTCTCACAAGTGCCCGACCACTGAAATTTGACCTTCTTCTAGGTCAACTTAGTCAACGGTGCTTCAATGGATGAAAATCCCTCTACGAACCTTTTGTAATATCCAACTAAACCCAAGATGCTCAAAATATATGCCGGACTGACAAGTGTAGGCTAATTCTTCACCTCCTTCTATGTTTTGAGAGTCCATCTGCACATCCTCTCTAGAAACCACATGGCTCAAAAAAGCTATTCAGTTTAGCCAAACTCACACTTATTGAATTTAGCAAACAAATAGCGATCCTTGAGAGTCTGCAACACGATCCTCAAATGATCAACATGCTCCTCCTCGTTTCAAGAGTATGTGAGAATATCATCTATGAAGACAATCACAAACATATCCAAATACTTCTTGAACACCCTATTCATCAAATTTATAAAAGTTATAGGAGCATTTGTTAGTCCAAAAGACATAACTACAAACTCATAGTGACCATACTGAGTTTTTAAGGTTGTCTTCGGAATGTCACTCTCCCAAACCCTAAGCTGATTATACTTGAAGCTGAGGTCTATCCTTGAGAAACACTTGGCACCTTGAAGTTGGTCAAACAATTCATCAATTCTTGAGAGGGGAAATTGTTCTTTGTTGTCACCTTTTTCAATTGACGGTAGTTAATGCGCATCCGAAGGGAAACATCCTTCTTCTGAACATAGAGAACTGGAGCACCCCATGGAGATTTGCTAGGTCTGATGAATCCCTTATGTAGGAGATCTTTCAACTATTCTTTCAACTCCTTTAGCTCGACTAGAGACATTATGTAAGGAGGAATAGATATAGGTAGTGTATTAGGGAGAAGGTCAATACCAAAGTAAGTCTCCTGCTCGGAAAGGACTCTTGGTAGATTATCTAGAAACACCTCCTGATATTCACATACAATAGGAACTAACTGAAGAGTCGGGGTCTCGGACGTAAAATCCTTATCCCAAACTAGATGATACACACAACCCTTAGAGATCATCTTCCTGGACTTGAGATAGGAAATAAAGAGACTTACAGACACAACTGAACTACTCTTTCACTCTAGCACTAGCTCACCCAAAAACCAAAACTCTACTCTACAGGTTCTATAATTCACTAAGACATAACATGCATGTAACCAATCCATACCGAAGATAAATCAAAATTGGTCATATCTAACTCCACTAGGTTGGTTGAGGTGACTTTCTGAAGGACCGTGATAGGGAAATTTTTATATACCCTCGAGCTATAACTGACTCACATACTGGAGTAAATACTAGGAAGGCTTCTAATATGATTTCAGGATTGACTCTAAAATTAATATAAACATAAGAAGTCACATAAGATAAGGTAGCCCCTAGATCTAAACAATGCATACATATTAAGATTGAATTCTCATAACATATTAGTGAAATTATCGGGAGAGGCCACCTTCTCCTGATGAGAAGATAATGCATAGGATCTGTTCTGGAGCTAACCGCCACCTGCACTAGACCAGGTGTCCTGCTAAGATGGCGAGCTGCTGGGGCTACTGAAGTAGTAGCTGGGGCACAACCTCTTCTGTCATCATGTCTAGCTAAAGGACAGTCTCTAAGCATATATCCAAGCTTCCCACACTTAAAATAACCATCAGTACCAACCATGCCCTTGCCAAGGTGCTTCCTGTTACATTTCCTACAAGCCAGAAAAGTGTTCTCCCCTGACATGCTCCTCTGTCCCCTAAAGCCTGATGCTCTTCCCTTCTGATCTTCTCTCGGTCTAGATGGAATGCTAGTTGATGAGGGAGCTAGGGAAGATGACTTTGGTGAAATGGAGGTTGATGTCCACCACCGAGCCTCTGCTGGAGGTGTCCATGGCTGCCTGTCCTGGCTCTCTTGGCCTCTCTCTCCTTCTCTTTCATCTGTTCTACCTCTATCTACTAGGCGTATATTACCAATTGAAAGAAATCTAAGCCACTATTCTACATAGCAGTCCTGCACTCCTTGACTAGTGAATCTGCTACTCCATTCACAAAATTGCTCATATGAGCCCTCTGATCAACAACTATCTCCGACGCATACTTAGACAGCCGTGTAAACTCCAAGGAATATTCTTGGATAGTCCTATCGTTCTGCCTCAAATTGATGAACTTTGTCGCCTTCACATCCATCAACTCTCTAAGGAAGAACCTATCAAATAAAGTAGTCACAAACTCATCCCAACTTACGAGAACTACTAATCTACTCTACACTCCTTCCATTGGCAGAATACTATGAAAGCAACCCCCTTACCAAGTATGGTATAGGATTTTCAGAAATGAGGAAGTGTGGTCCAAGACTGGTGACCACGAGTCATGGTCAGTGACCATGACTCGTTAGGTCCCTCGTGGTGAACTACAGGAGAAACCTGGGTAGTGTACCCGATGGGTGTGACCATGAGTCGTTGTCAGTCACCACGACCCACTAGGTCACCCGTTAAGGTTACCTGGCAGCTTTTCCCAGTGATATTCCAAGGGCTATTTAGTAATTTTCTGTTCTTCTAGACTCTAAACTACGTTGTTTTGGGATTATTCTGAAGGGATTTAGAGGGCTTAAACGATTTTTCCCTCATACCCACTCAGATATTCAGAAAGCTTTGCATAAGTTTTCTCTCAAGAGCTCCCAAGCAAGGTCTAGGGTTCTTCACCAGTTGCAGCCTTTCAATTTTATTTCCTTGAAGAAAATTTAGCTAGGCATGTGGCAATTCAACAAGGGAAATTGTTCTTCCCTCGTGTCCCCCAAAACTCTCCCATAGTTTCTCTATCTGTTTTAGCTGTGAGTTTTCGAATATGTATAAATTATATGATATTATTCATTAATTCCATATAGAATGATATCCTTTTTTATTATTTATATGATCTCCATCAATTCTTACCTGAATTGTTGATGTTCTTGCCAAGTGTTCAAGCCCTAAATTTTTGAGTAAAGATTATTTTCGTAATAAATTCCATCTAGTGAATGAAGTATGTTTTGGGATGAATTTCCTAGTAATTCTTATGAAATATATATGTTCAGCAAATATTCCATTGATAAGAATGATTTTAGCTTTGTCGGATGAGATTTCTTTAATTCTTGATTTTTTACCATATTATGGAATTCTCATGTTGTTGGAATGAGTTGAGTTCTCTATTTGCTGCTTAGTAGTTTAGTTCAGTTAGAACATAGAACCTCTTCAGAACTATTCAGAACTTGTCAACTGATTAATTTGACTTTAGTCTTTTCCCGAGGTGTCACTGGTGGTGCCTCCTAGTTATTAGAATCCGGTTTATTAGTCCATTAGGCGGTCATGACATTTTAGATATATATCTCTGACCAGCCCTAGGATCCCCGTTCAGTTTACAGATTGTTCATTGACAGTTAGGACGCTTTCAGATAAGCAGCTTTGACCAGTCTAGAACCCAGTTTCAGAATCTGGTCCGATAAGACTCTTAGGGTACTTTCAGTTATATGTCCCTGACTAGTCTTGAACCCCAGTTTGGAGCTATCAGCCTAGTAGTTCAGTTTAGGTTTTCCAGTGGGAGCAAGACTCAGCACCGACCGGGCTGGAGTTCCAACGCACCCAGGTTTCCAAAACTATGTTGCCAGCATAGGTTACAATATTACTTAGCCTGATTGGCCTAGACTCTTTTGACACCCAGTTCATGCCTTTATACCACTGGCAAGGTATATTACTGGTGGGGTGTATACATCGGACTCCACGTCTAGCTCACGTGGTTGTGTGTCAGTTATAGACTCTCCCACTAGTCAATCCAGTTCTAGTTCTATTAGTTTAGCTCAGTTCAGTTTAGTATCTCAGACTCTGTACATTCAGACTTAGGACATGTCTTTGACCATTCGACAGTGTAATCTTGACCATTTCAGTTTACTTCAGTAGTTTAGTTTAGTTTTCCTATTGGTCATTGCATGTCATATCCATTCAGGCATTATATTTAGTTATGTTTTATACCACTTACTTAATACATTCAAAGTACTGACGCGTACTTTTATGTTGTATCATTCGATGATACAGTTGTAGATTCCCAAACTCAACATCGTAAACCGTTGCGATCCAGATCCTCCTTTGCCGCATTTGAAGTGTGAGTCCTCATCATTCGAGGGCCTTATTCCATTTCCTTTCAGTTGATTTATTATTTTTAGTTAGATTTAGAGTTAGTTGGGGGCTTGTCCCAGCAACTCATCAGTTAGAAGGCTTTCAGACATAGAGTTAATTTTAGACATAGAATTAATTCCAGACTTCAGACGTTCTTAAATTTTATATCTTAAGTCTTATTTTCATAAATGCTTTTATGCTATTATTTCAAAGCTTCCTCTATATTTGTTTTACTCAAAATACCAATGTATGATAGACCTGGGGTTGACTTGGGGTCACTTGTGGCTTCAAGTACCGTGTCCCATCCAGGGTGTAGACTCAGGGCGTAATAATCTCTAAGACTGAAACCAAACTGACAAAACAAAACAAAACTTATAGATGTCCTCGGATGATGAGGAATCACCCAAAGCAAGGCTAAACTGGGCTGAGATAGCAGTGAGCTATCGGCGAGACTAAGTTGGATCAGCTGAACTTATATCATGAAACGATATAGCATAGAATATGCGGTCAGTACTTAGAATGTACTAAGTATGCAAGATAAGTAAAACATGCTTAGTAAAATGTTAGTTGAAATCATATATATAAATCAAATAGATCATGAGAATAATAATTGCATGCTAAACTGTATCTGAGATAAACATAATCATAAGTTGATTAACAGATCTGAACAAAATGACCCAATATTTAAAAATAGAAATCATATGACTTGTCATATTTGAAATCATAAGTAAAAGTACATAAATTGATCATTAGGTCAAGTCTGTTGTAAAACATAACATAATAAGTTATGAACATGAGTAACTGAAATCATGAGGAATAATGGGAGACTCGTCATAACCGACAACCACTATGTATTAGCGCATGATGATCCCACGTCTTTTCCACATAGAGGAGATCCATCCTAAGCCTTGTCAGAGCGATGGACGAATAAGGTGAGATATCGTGATGTACCCTCGGGTGGGGGAAACACTCTCTTGAGAGGTCCCAATTATATATATACTTAAAGTTGGCATGTAGTTTATGAGACCGGGGAATCTTGGAATATCTATCCTACTAGATGGTAGATTCTACTCCCAAAATATGTATATTTCTCATATAATCATATTATCAAAACATATCTTGAATCTGAACATTGGGAGCCTTGACTCCAAAACATGTCATAACTAATCTTGTTAGCCTTGACTAAAATTATAATAAGCGTATTGACTTGCATAGGCTTACCCAAATCATAACATCGTGCATACTTGAAATAGACTTTGAGTTAAAATCATGGATTCATAAGTGAAGAGTTCATAAACATTCATGCATGTGAGATATCTCATCATACTTGAAATCATGGATCATAAGCTTGAATTTTCATAAACTTGCATAATAGGGAATAATTTCTCATAACTTGAAATCATGAATTTATAACCAAATTGTGTGAAAAATCTTCCCATTAGAATTAAAATATACATTAGAACATGAGGATATTAGACCCATAATCTCATCATAGATAATTTCATAAAATTTGGTTAAAATCCTGCAAATCGATACACCTTCTTAAAACATGAATTCATGAACTTGAGGAGAAATTTGATCATAAAGGTGGAATAAAATTTTCATTCATAACCCTAAATACCTAGGTAAACTGATTCCCAAACTAGCCTTGAAAGACTAAGAGAATTGCGGAGTATTCAAGCTTGATCTTGAATGGAAATCCCAGTACTTTGCATGCATAGGAGTCTAATGACTTAGGATAGTCTAAACCATATTCAAAACCCTTATTTTAGGGTTTACGTCATTAGAGAGTTAGGATATTAGGTATTACGAAATTGACCTTAGTAATTCATTCGGGAAAAAGGTCACTACCAGTAACCACGAGTCATACCACAAGTCGTACCTCCAAATCATGACTCGTGATATCCTTCCATTTCCAGTAAGTCCATATCTCCAACTCTCTGATTCTAACCACGAATGTCTACCATGACTCATTGTTTTCTATAACGAGTCATAACTTGGCTCATTATATCATTTCTCCCCTTAGTAGTTCAAAACTAGGATTGCATCCTATGACTCATTGTAGGAAACAACAAGTCGTACCTTGACCTATTACAGCCTCCTATGACTCGTACCATGAGCCGTCGTCACTGGGCCAAAATATTTTGTTGTTAACCACAATTTCTGACCACGACTCGTCACACAAAACAATGGGTCATAACTTGACTTGTTGGTCCAAGACCTGAGAACCAGTAACTCATCACGACTTGACATATGACCCATACCATGGTTCAAAAACTCGTACCACAAGTCATCCTGAAAGAAAATTCAAATTTTCTGTTGAATCTTCTTACGTGTCTAGGGCTTAAATAGTAACCTTTGGGGTGTTACAATAGGAGGGAGTCGTGGTGAGCCAAGAGTGTTCCCAAACCAGTGATAACGACTCCTGGAATGAGTCGTAGGTTGATGTAATGAGTTGTGGTTAAAAGTCATGGTACACTACTGGTTGTCAGATCATGGACCTACGAGTCAAGGTACGACTCGTCGTTTGGCCTGATGAGTCATTAAAAAAGTCATAGTATCTGTTGACTGGGAGGCTTGGGGAATATAACGGGTCATGGTACGACTCATTGTATGCAGTCGTAGAATGCTATTACATGGGACAGATAGCTCTAACCACAAGCCAAGGTGTGATAACTCTTAAAATGACATTGTTGATGAAGCATGAAGCGAACGTTGTCAATGAAGAACCCAACAAATGTAGGGAACGATCCCATAGGGAATATGGTCAAGATATAGAATAATGCAGGTAATTAAGATTTTATGTATGTTATCTCAAAAAAGGGGGTTTATAATAGCAATTATAAAACAAGATTGAAAATTGGTTGTTGTTTATCAAGATTTTCAATTAACAAGGGTAAGTATTCCCAATGAATTTATTACTATTTCGGGTTTACACTCCTAATCTATTTCAATGCTTACTTGTAGAATTGATAACTAGGGTTCATCCAAATGAGTGGTTCGTCCCTGTTGGGTGACTTCTCAGTCATTGGGTTAGGGCTTATGAGCAATTTTAATTCAACCATTATCAATTTGTTCCAAATTAACTATCCTGCGACCGCAGCTCAAGTCATACAATGACCCATAAAGATCAAGGCTTTGTTGTAATTTTCTTTTCCTAATCTCTACTTCTCTAGGTTCAAAAATGTAATAATTCGGGCAAGTCTTAACGTTGCTCTTCATTAAGAGACATTAATGATGAAGAGAATACAATATAAGTGGTTAGCATTGGTTTAGAATCCCATTGTGTAACTTAGTTCGTTAATTCTCCATGGTTCTCAAAATCCTAGTTGTGAAGGTTTTAGCCTCTCATGATTGTAAGATCATTATTAGCATTTATAGACAAATACATAATTGAATACTTACGAAGATGGTTGAAAGAAAACCTGCTTGATTATTGCAAGAATTGATGTTGAATAATTCAAGAACAAGGAAGAAAGCAAAGCAAGAAAATCTCCAAGACTTGAATTAAGATTAACAACAACTTGTCTCTCAATGAAATAAAACTCAATGTTAAACTCTTTTATTTGCTATAATTGCGTCTCTCTACTTAAAATAACCTAGAAAGTATTTGTATAATAATTGGAACCTTCTCATCAGTAAACATGAAAAATACCAAAACCGATCGCCGCCTTCACGTATGCCCCGTAACAGGATTATACGGGTCATATATCGGCTGGCTTCTGCTGAATCTGGCTAAGTGTTGACCTATGGTACAACTCATACCAAGAATCTATGAGTCATACAATCTTCTCGTGGCTTGAACTTGTACTTGTTGACATTCTCTGTTAACTTCCACGGATAGCATGGTACAATTCGTACCTCAGTTCCTAGATCCGCGACTCCTCGTACCTTGAGTTCTAACAGTCTGCTTTTTTTTTGGTCTTTTCCCCGGTTCTTTGGTCCGGGTCTTAGGTAGGCCTCACGACTCGTGGTTGCTACCCATACCAAGATACTTGGCCTGTGCAAAACCTTTTGGAATTTACTATGATTGCTATGGTACAGCTCGTACCATGAGTTGTAAGTTGCCTTTGCCTAATTATTTCGTCTTGGACCTTTCCACGACTCTCAGTACGACTCGTAACAGGTTGTTATGGCTCGTACTGAGATCCGTACCAAATCACTGCTTTGTATCTTTCTCTATCTTTTGCACAATTTAGCTCCAACATCAATTTTTCCCTAAAATAAAGTAAAAGTGCCTCATATCCATATAAACACACCTAAGTCCATGCTACTTTCTCAATTATAAGCATCAAAAGTTTTGTAAGCTCATAGCACATTAGTGTACTACTTGTTGTAGGAAATAATAGGTCATTGTGAGGCCTGTGGTTTGAGAAACAAAGATCTTGGAAATGTAGTGGACTAACAACATAAGCAAACCATGGGTCCTTGTTTGTGGGCAAAACTCGTGGTACGACCCCTGGTGCCTGGCAGACAGTTTTTTATTACGTATTCCCAGGGGTATCTTAGAAATTCCTAAGCTCCTAACTTCCTAATGATATATTTTTGAGCCTTGTATGAGGGATTTAAGAGGGTTTAACCTAGCCTAAGTAATTATGATCCCATGCATGAATTGAATTAAAACCTCTTGCAAGACCAAACTAGAATTACTCAATTTCATCCTTGATTCTCTTGGGCTTCCACGACCAGTTGGAAATTAGTTTACCCAGGTATGTAGGACCATAATTAGGGGATTTCTTCCACCCTCATGCCCATATTTTCCTTCTAAAATTCATGAATTCAAGTTTCTAATCAAGTGTATTGATTTCTAGGGTTTTAACACAATTCAATGATATTATCTATGATATTTCTATGGATCTAATCCCCTCATGTCCTAATAAATGATTTAAGTCAAATGGGAAAATTTTATACTCAATTTTATTATTAATTCATGTATTCATTCTATTAGAAATTATTCCCTATTATGCATGTTTTACGAAAATTCAAGCTTATAATCGATGATTTCAAGCATGATGAGTTATCTAGTATGCATGAAGGTTTATGAACTCTCAACTTATGATTCTATGATTTTGACTTATGAAGTCTATTTCAAGTATGTGTGATTTCATAATTTGGTCCAGCCCATACAAGTTAAGTATGCTTATTATGATTTTAGCAAACGCTAACCAGATAAGTTTGTAATATAATTTGGAGTCAAGACTCCCAATATTAAGATTTAATCTATGTTTTGAGAATATAATTATATGAGCAATATGCATATTTTAGGAGTAGTGTCTAGCACTGAGTAGGCCAGGGGTTCCAAGGTTCTCGATCTGTAAACTATGTGCCAACGTATAATATATTCTTTTTGAGACCTCTTAAGAGAGTGCTTTCGCCACCTGAGGGCATACTATGATATCAAACCTTATTAATCCTTTACCTTGGAAAGGCTTAGGATGGTTCTCCTCCACATGGTCAAGACGTGGTATAATTGTCATTACCCGAGCTGGAAACCAGGATCGAGACACGGGACCTAGAACCACAGATGGCTCCAAGTCGACACATGGGATGTTCATAGCATCTCAAGAGAATAAAATTTAAGCGGAACTTGATAACATAAACATGAATAAGAGAATAAAGGTATATCAAACGATCACATCACAACACTAAATCTCAAAGATGAACATACTAGTCTATGTCTAACAAGCCTCAACTATTTGATGAGATGCTAGAACAAGCCCCCAGCTATCTCCAAGACTGAAACAGAACTAAACAAATAAAACTTAACTGATAGATATACTCGAATGATGAGGACTCGCCCAAAGTAGGGCTGAACTGGGCTGAGATAGGAGCGAGCTATCAACGAGACTAAACTGGATCACCTGAACCTATATAATGAAACGATATAGCATAGAGTACGCGGTCGGTACTTGGAATGTACTGTGTATGCAAGGTAAGTAAAACCAGTTGAGTAAAACAATAGTCTGAAAACATGAGCATAAAAAAAGATAGAACATGAGAATAAGGACAACATACTACACATCATATTCTTGAAGTAATCATAATCATGAGATATTCTTCATAAGCTTAACATATGATCCAAGCTTTAAAAATAGAAATCATATCACTTGTCATATATGAAATCGTGAGTAAAACTCATAAACTAATCATTGGGTCAAATCTATTGTAAAATATATTATCATAAATCATCAACATAAATAACTAAAATCATAAGGACAATGATAGACTCATAATAATCGACTACCACCCTATATGAGTGCATGATGATCCCATGTACTGCCCACGTGAAGGAGAGTGATCCTAAGCCTTGCTAGGGCAAAGGACAAATAAGGTGTGATATCATGGTATGCCCTCAAGCGGGGGAAACACTCTCTTGAGAGATCCTAAATATCTATATACCTATGTTCGCGCATAGTTTATGAGACTGGGGAACCTCAGAACCCCTAGCTTACATGGTGTAAGACACTACTTCCAAAATATGTATATTGTTCATATAATTATTTTTTCAAAACATGGCTTGAATTTGAACATTGGGAGTCTTGACTCCAAAATACATCATAACTCATCTTGTTAGCCTTGGCTAAAATCATAATAAGCATATTTACTTGTATGGGCTTGCCTAAATCATGACATCATGCATACTTGAAATAGATTTTATGAGCTAAAATCATGGGTTCATAAGTGAAAAGTTCATAAACATTCATGTATGCTAAATATCTCATCATACTTGATATCATGAATCATAAGCTTGAATTTTCATAAACTTGCATAATAGGGTGTTCGTCGGTCTGATGACTACACGCAAGTGCACGTGGTCGAACAAGTAGTAAAATGGCTCAAGTAAGCCAAGTATCGATCCCACAGGGACTGGACT
>JACEIK010000403.1:114987-126659 GCA_018107945.1 Datura stramonium | reverse complement strand
AAGACTGGTTTTATTTAGATGCATGTGGTTTGATGTACATGACCATGAAAGGGGATTTAAAATAGATGAATATGGATTTATAAGTGTTAACCACCAACGATTTTTGAAAACAAATGAGCCTTTTATATTAACCAGTCAAGCATCACAAGTATATTATATTAGCAATCATTCCAATAAATGCTGGAATGTGGTGCAAAAGGTTGTGTCTCATGATTCTTTTGATGTTGTGCAACAAAATAATGATGATTTAGAGGAATTAGATGATTCTACTCAAAGGAAAAGAAAAAGAATTTAACTTATATCTTTGATCAATTGTATTACTTAGAGTAAATAGAGGTTGATCTCAGAAATAATATCTTTTTAATTACTTAGTACAGATTAAATGTAGACAAGTGTAGAAATATTTAGCTTTTATTAATTAGCTAAAAATTTAATCTATTATTTGATTTAAGATTAGAGTGAGATGAATCCGTAAAAGAAGTCTAAAATGGAATCAAGTTCAAAGAATTCTAAGCACATATTCCTTCCACCTGGTGCATTAGCTAGGTTACAAGGATAAAGCTTTAGGTATATGGGATCTGTAGGAGTTAGTGCTGAAAAGAGAACCTTGATTAATCAATTTAAATTAATGCAAGATACTTCGAGAAGCAAACCAAGTATTTTATTTTTTTGAAGCTAAATGGTTTTTATTTTAATCGAGTAGAAGATGATACTTTCTTACCTCATGAAAATCTTGAAGTAATACAAGAGATTTTGAGAAGCAAACCATGTATTTTATTTTATTTTCTAAAGCTATAGATTATTTTTATTGTTAAGTGATTTTTTTATTGTTAAAATGCAGCTTATGATCTGAGTGAACTCGCAAATAAAACTAACATTGTGCCTCCTATTTTGATCCAACGAAAGATGATGTTACCTTCCCTTATGATGAATATAAAGTAGTGAACGATAATTTGAAAATAAAATCAAGTGGTTTATTTTCTCAAGTTGTAGATTTTTTTATTGTTAGACGATTAAGATTTTATAAAGTTTGACTTGTAGCAAGGGGAATGGAAAAACTTTACTTCTTTGGCTCTATAATAGAAATTGATGTACAGAGAACGTCAATTAAAAAAAGCAACGGTTACAATGCTACAACTTCTGATACAAATGAACTAGCACAAAATAATAACCTTATGCAACCTGATTTTGATCGATTAAAAGATGATACTTCCTTTCCTCATGAAGATCTGGAAGTAATGCAAGTGACTCTAGAAAGCACACCAAGTATTTTATTTTATTTTCTCAAGCTGCAGATCTTTTTCTATTGTTAAGACATTGAGATAATATAATGTTTGACTTAAATTAGAAATAGGATGAGAGCAAGGCTTAACATCTTTGGGATCTGTAAGAGGAAGCCTTGATGAGGAAACTCTAATAATTAAAATCAAAGGTTTAAATTCTGCAACTTATATCGTAACGTCGTTGCAAATAAGACTAACCTTATGTCTCCTGGTTTGGATCCAATGGAAGATGTTGTTACCTTCCCTCATGNCCACTCAGTCAATTTATTTGACCCATGTCTCCTGGTTTGGATCCAATGGAAGATGTTGTTACCTTCCCTCATGATGAATATGAAGTAGTGAACGATATTCTGAAAATCAAATCAGGTAGTTTATTTTCTCAAGTTGCAGATTTTTTGTAACCTTAATATTTCTACTGTTGTACTGCTGATCTATGAGTTGTATTATAGCTATAAAAACTGGTACCTACTGTTGTACTGCTAATTTGAAATTTTCTCAAGTTGATTTCCTGTGGAGTCAGTTTGTTTTTCCTCAATCTTTTTTAAAAAATTTCTTCTCGTACCTTTGACACATCTAACTCTATCATACAAATATTCATTGAGAAACAACTAGAATCTTCTCCTCACTGGACTTGACTTGTCTGGGGGTAGAATCTTCTGAGCTTTACTATGTTGTTAATTTTTTATAGTTAGCAGTTTGAGTTTTTTAATGTTTGAATTACATTAGCAAGGGGGAGAGCACAAATCTTTATATCTGTGAGCTCTATTAGAGGAAATACTGAACAGAGAACTTTGGATGAAAAAAGTAAAGGTTGTAAAAATGCAGCTTATGATCTGAGTGAACTGGCAAAGAAGACTAACTTTGTGCCTCCTGATTTTGATCCAATGGAATATGATCCTTCCCTCCCTCGAGACGAAGTTGAAGTGATGCAAAACATTATTCGATGAAGACAAACAAGTATTTAACCTTTACAAGTTGTAGCAACTTTCATTGTTTGTGGATTGATTTTATTTTATGTATGACTTATATCAAAACTTATAGGTCCATGTGAATCTGAAAAGGTAAAAAAGGTTAGAGGATTCACTTTGTGTAAAATTGTTACAGGACTCAAATCTTGAGAAAAGCTTAGAGTCACTTTTTTTTATCACAATCGAGTTGTTGGAGACATCACGCTTTATTTTTGAGACACTTAGGTTCATTATTTCATGATTGTAATATATTTCCTTTGCGGCTACACTCATGGGCAGATATCGAAGAAGCGAAATTGGACCATCTATGGGGAGTTGTCACTATAAGGATTTAGATGATTACTTGTTTGTTGAATTGCTCTTTCTGGATTCTTGCTGGTTTATTCCTATAGCCTTAATTATTTGTAGCATAATTCGAAATTTAGGAATAAATATTACGATTTACATAGCATATGAGTTGGTTTCCCCGGATTCAACAATAGATTTAAGTTCAAACTCAATGGTTTCATATCTTCCGTAGTTTCACTAAATATACTTAGTCTCAATCATTAGAGTTGTATATAATGATTTATTCTTAATTTGGACTTGGGAATTTGCTGTGAGACATTAAGATACCTAATTATAATGTGTGCATTTAAAGGGAATGGAATGTATTAGAGGATAAAATACCATACCAGATAGTTGTTACTAGAATTATTGCTTATGTTTGTTAGCAAGTTTGTTAAGCTAGAACAATATGAAAGTATAAAATAAGTGCTGGTGGAACTATTTTGAATATGTGGGCCTCTTATTTTCAGCTGTCTTTTCTTTTGCAGAAGAGAACCTGGACAATTACAAGTTTGTTGGTTAAATTTTATTTTTCTAATTAATTTTAAAATTTGAGTTTCATGTTTAATGACATGCGTGAAATATATTAGGAAAAATTTAACAGTGATGACATGAATGATCATAGAGATCATGTATTGAATCATATGAGAAAGTTATGGAACAATTGGAGAGGATCACTGCACATGAATGTGAAGTCTAAGCCATTGCAGGAAGTTCTAAAAGATGTGCTCGAAGGGGTCGACAAGAGTAATTGGGAATGGTTGGTCAAGGACCATTTTTTAACTGAAAATTTTAAGGTAAGGTACTTATTAACTTTTTATTTAAGTTTCCTATACTAATTTTGTAGATGTGTTGTTACTATAGGAAACAAGCACAAGAAATGCAATCAATAGGTCTAAGTTGACTATGGCTTATTGTATTGGTGGTAAGCCGATTAGAGAGATTATTTATGAATTGGTATGTATGTAAGTAATTGTTGTAACCTATAAAGAAAGTTACTCTTCATTTCAAATAAATGAATGTCTATTGGATAAGAAGCGAGGAAAATATGGTAATCCACAGACATGGTGACTATATTCTTTGAGAATTATAAGAAGAACAAGAAGCTTTTGGAACCTAAAACCTATGAAAAATATGTAATTTTAGTTATAAATTTTATTGTATTTACTTTTATTTAATGTATAACATTATCTTAATTTTTTTTGTATTCTACAGGTAGAAATCTTGGAACTACAAAAAGCTGAACAATCTCTTACTAATATTGAGGTAGTATAGAGATGTTTCGGACCTTAGCGCAAGAGTCATGTGGTTGGATTTGGGCGCGGAATAACCAGTAAGGATCTGAAAGGAAGTAGCTTTGCAAAGGCCACATCGTTAGAAGATCTAAATATGAGTCAAAATGAAAAGGCTGCACTGTTAGAAGAGTTAAATGCAAGTCGAAAGGAAAATCAATCAATGAAAGTACGCATGGATAACATAGAGAAGAAATGTGAACTGTTGTTTCAAAGAGCAATGTTTAGACAACCATTATCACCAACATCGTCAAAAGACAAAATACTAGTTGAGTCATTTAACAGGTTAGTAATCCTTTTGCCAACTATTGAATGAAGTATCTTTATCAGCTAGTTCATGTGACCAGTTAAAATGAAAAATATAGCTCTAGGTAAGGGACATAAGCTGCAAAAAGTAGTAGTCCTTTGTCTATTGAATTTGAAAGCCTTGCACTTATTAAGTTTTTCTAGTATGCTCCTCCACTTGGCATGTCGCTACCCCACAATATGTAATTTCAAAAAATTATCTCTTTGACTCTTCATAGCGATATCCCTAGCCACCTGGGTAAAGCTGCAACTATTTCTTTCAATCAAAACATAGTATACCACAACAACAAAAATGAATCCCAAGACGATAGTCATAGCTCTTGAACTGCATAGAGAAGATAGCCAATGTACCTTAGAGTCCCAATTAGTAATCTGTCTATTTATACCCATCCAAGTAATTAGTGTCTGCCACCAATACCTAGAATATATAGGAGCAGTTGAAGAGAAAATGTGAATGAGATTCCTCATCAACTAATTGGCAAAGGATACACTCTGAGACCACCTGAATACCCCATCTGCTGAGTTTATCAATTGTTGATAACTTGCTAGTGATAGTCCTAAAATACTCTTGCCCAGCAGTATCCCACTAAACTATGTCAACATAATAAAACATCAATATCTTTATTTCATTAAAATTCTAGCGCAACAAATGTTTGTAACATGAAAGGCCTTAAGCAGAAGTGCATATGAAGTTTTACAATCTAAAGCTTAATGGTCTTCCCATTTTGCTCCACTATCCTGATTTTCTACACAAAAATATTTGGATATTTGGTAAAATCAGTGATAACATTAAAGTAAAAATTCTATGGCTGAAAAAGATAATAGAATTCCAACCATATGTAAAAGTGAGTAACACGTGAGCAATTAAAGTATCTTACAAAATCAACTCCTACTGTGCTTATGTAGCTCTCCTGATATGTGTCATCCTGATGGTAAAAGGAGACAAAATAGTCAGCCAAAATGTACAAAAGAAAATTTTAAATGACATTGAACTATATTCTGATACACTGGTCAGCAGGGTGAGAATCTATGAGTTAAGATTAAGAATCTCAAACAATGAAAGCTACAAAACCAGCAACAAGTTCATCAATAATCATCCAAATGTTTATAGGGTGAACATGGAACTTCGTATAATGGCTATGCCTCTGAAGAATAGGTAGGAGGAGCAAATATCATAGGAAAAGTAGTTATCTATTAGATAGTTGTCACACCCCAAAATAGGGGTATGGAACGACTGGCTTCAACTCCAAAGTGATCAATAAATAGGCTATATAGCATCTGAAATGTAACTCGTAGGCCAACAGGGGCACCTGTCGTAGTCAGTCATAGTATAGAAATGGACCGACCAGGTCTCAACAAATATAACATAGATAGTGTGCCGACATGGCCACGATAGACACTAGACCTCACTTACGGGTTCTTAGAACCATCTTTGGATACTTAGACTCAAAGTTGGAATACTTAGATCTAATTTAGAAAGCTCAGACTCAACTTGAACTCAACTGGGAGAATTCAAACTCAATAGGGATACACAACATCAACATTTGCTACTTTAGCACCCAGTAACTCGGTAACTTGTCAATAACTTAAGGAATAAGAGTTATTGAATTTAATTTTTAAGCCTTAAGAACTTTAAAACATATATACATAAAGGTAGGTGACTATATCAAGGAATCTCTACGATATTACCCTCGTTTAAACTTACTAGCTTGACACTCGTTCTTAGTGTACGTGATTCTTAAATTGCTGTCTTAACTTCACATTTCTAACTTCATATGGTGGAAAGAACCTTATACATGTCGACATAACAAATATAACATAATGTAAAGGACCAGATAATAATGCACACCCTGAGGGGTCTCCAACTCGATGTACAACTATGAGAACAAATTGACACAACATTACACTTTAAGCGCCTCTTTTGGCTAGACATAATCTCAACATTTAGATTCAATCATACATGGTACTTAAATCATAAATATATCTTGGCATACTTCCTCAACACACATGAGAAATTTTCTGGCTCATTCAACTCACAACGCATGAATCGTGCTTGAAGAACAACGGAAGGGACACCTTATATACCTTTTTCGATGAATTTTCTTAGCCGATTTCCTACTTCAATGAACAGCCTTTAACCTTCTTAATCTCTTGAATTCATATGTAAACAACAAGATTAATCTGTATCACAAAATACAACCAAAATAATTCACCAAATGGCTGTCACAACAACAACAATAACTCACAGCAACACTAACAACTATAGCTATTTTCTTTACTTTTTTTCACAAGCTTCTGAGGAAGAAACTAAGAAGGTAAAATTACCTAACTTATGCTTTAATACTTCCCCTAAAAGTGAAGTATATTTCTAAAGAAATTAACTGCCAAAAATACTAGAAAAATCGAGCAAGAAATCAGCTCAAGATCGTCCAACGGCAGCTTACTCAGCCGCCAAATTCCAGCCTGGTTTCTTGTAATTTAAGGGGCTTAAAGAGGGTAAAATTATTAATTTTCTTCTTTCCATTAATCCTTATTCCAATATGGAAATATAGGCAGTATATACCATCTTCAAAATGCAGCAAGTCTCTTCCAATTCATTGCCAAAATGAGCTCCAAGACAGTCACCAAAACGGCAGCCCACAAGGCTTCCACCATCTAGCTTTGGCTAGGATTTCATACAAGTTTAGTAGCTAGAATCACTTGACCTTTTACTTGAAGTAGTTCTTGGATAAAAGAGGAGGGTTATCCTTCAATTTGCTGCCAGAAAATGTAGCACCTGTCTAAAATGCAGCAAAATAGCCTACAAACAAACCAGCTTCACCTTGCACAAGAACTTGTCTTGTGATTTTATGGAAATTAACTTGATGTTTCCCGTTCATTTTGACTTGGTTATCTTCTTAAAATTGAGAGAATATAAGGGTGGAAACTAGTAGCTCAATTCTGGAAAAGATGAAAGTGATTTCATATACAAAACTCAAAATATAAAGGGGTTTAGGCGGTGGTCCTTTTTTTGGGCGGTGGCCACAGCACTGCTTGACAACACCACTCTAAAATGCCTATAACTTTTTATTACGAACTACGATTGATGAGCTGTTTAATTTTCTAAAAAATAGACTCAAATACCTTTAATTTTATAGGTCGTGGGGCTCCAACTCATTATAGATTAGGAGATATGATCGTTTAAAATTGATCCTTACTTATGAACTTCACATACTCTTCGGTTTTCCCTTCATACATGTTTCCCTCCTCACCTACGATCAATATATAACCCGTACTTCCCTTAAAATAGTATACAAATATCAAATAATCACTAAAAAAATTTTGGGGTGTAAAATCCTCCCCCCCCCCCAAGGAATATTTGTCCTCGAATGAGAATTAACTTCTCTTAACATGCTTCAAAATACATATTCATTAACTTAGGTATCAAATACATACCTTAATATAACATCAACATCGTAAATAGATGGGGATGCTTCTTCTTCGTTTCCTCCTCAGCTTCCCAAGTTACTTCTTTAACATTGTTACTTTGCCATAATACTTTGACAGAGGCGACTTCCTAAGTTCGGAGCTTCCTGACTTGCCAATCAAGGATGATAACTGGGGCCTCTGTATAGGTCATCTCCTCAGAAATATGGACATCATCAATAGGAATAATACGGGTTGGGTCTCCTATACACTTCCACAACTTAGATACATGAAATATTGGGTGGACTACCACTGGCTCAGACGGCAACTCCAACTCATAGGCTACTTTGTCTGTCCTGCGGATAACTCTGTAAGGCCCAACATATCTAGGGTTAGCTTGTCCTTTCATCCAAATTGCGTGACGCCTTTCATAGCCGACACATTCTGGAAGACCCAATCATCAACAGTAAACTCCAACGCTTGACGACGTATGTCAGTACAAGATTTCTGTCTACTCTAAGCTGTCGGAAGCCATTCTCTGATAAGCTTTACTTTTTCTATAGCCTATTGCACTAGACTTTTCCCCAATAGTTCTTCTTCACTAAGTTTAAACTAGTTGATTGGCGTTCTAGCCTTCCCCCCGTACAAAGCTTCACAAGAAGCCATCTAAATGCTTGCCTGATAACTATTATTATAGGCAAATTCTATCTAAAGGATATGATCATCCCAACCTCCTCCAAAGTCTAAAATATAGGCACACAACACATCTTCAAGAGTCTGAATGGTGTTGTCACGACCCGAACGTAGACCCGGGTCGTAACATGGGACAAGGAACCCCGAGAGACTCCAAGTCTACCCATGCATAAGATACATCTAACTCCATATCATTAAAGCAGAATACTTAACATATCAACATAGTGGAAGCATGCACATAACATAACTTAGTAAGAGGAACATACTACATACATATCAACTGAGTACTACATAAAGTCTGAATGCCTCAAACGTATCAGATGGGTTGATGGGACAACATCCCCAACTAACCCCGCAAACTGAAAACTAAAAGGAACATCAATGTCTGAATAAAATGGTCCTCGGAGAATGAGGACTCACCAACGAGCTGGATGCTAAACTCTGAGACAAGCTAATGACAATACTGGATCTGAAGATCGGAGCCTGTATCATAAAATGATATAACATAGAGTATGCGGTCAGTATGTGGAATATACTGAGTATGAAAGGTAAGTAAAACGGATATTTAAAATAAATAAAAGCTCACAAATGATCATAAGAGAAGGACCATATGCTCGTATCACAAATATCATAAGATGACATAAGGCTCAAGGTTTTCGAATCGTTCGTAAACCATTCATTATCATAGTCATAAGAGAAACTTTATTAAATCATCACTTGAGCCAAATAACATAAATATAACAATGCATAAAACATGCAGAACAATGGGAGGACTCGTCATAACCGACACCATCATGGTAGAGCCTTACATGATGCCCTAACTATCTCACTCAAGTGGGCAAGTCGCCCCTGGCTTGCCAGGCGAGGGACGTGCATTGTGTGATATCACGAAAGAGGGGATCATTATCATTGTAATGTATCATTATAATCCCGTGGTGGCGCGTGGTTATGAGACACCGATGTGGTCGTTTGAACGCCGGGCTACTCGGTGCTAGACACGGCTCCCAAAAACATGCATATTAGGCTCATATGTGAATCAATAACATCATTTGTTGAGATTCATGGCCAAATAAACATTATCATCATTGATCCCCATTAAATACATGATTAGCCAAGAATCATAGGCCCTTTAGTCGGCCAGCATCATAAATTGATAAATCATGAGATTCATTTTATAAATCGTAAATCATTCTTAAACATGTGGGCATTTCCCAATAATTTACCATGCTTGAAAATACTCAATTCATTTTAAAAAATGATTATAAACATGAGTAACTTGAAAACTTGCTTTTCATCATCAATAACTCATAATACTTGAACATTCATCATAAAATTTGACTTTCATGAAGTTTTCATAAATGAAAAATTTAATTTATAAAACTTGAAACATGATTTTTAATGAAAAACAACATAAAACTTACCCATAATTCTTAATTCAATAATAGTAACTCAATTAGATCAAGCCCATGTAGAGAAATCAAATTTTCATGCATTGGGTAAAACACCGATAGGATTTAGATAGGAAATTTCATGAATTGGAAGAGATTGGGAATGGGTGTGAAAGGATTCCCCCATTCATAACCCAACATACCTGGGGAAGATCAAACCTCGCCACTCCTTGAAAGCCCAAAGGAAAATTTGAAGAAAACCTTGAAGAACAAGCTTGAATCACCTTCTCAATTCTCTAACTTTGCATGCATGGGTCACAAATAGGTTAGAGGGGATTAACCTATCTTAATACATCAGAAAATAACTTAAAACGACATAGTTTAGGACCTTAGAGCGCAGGAATGATGAAAATGCCCTTAATGAAATCCCTAAAAAATCTGGGATGAGATTTACAATTTCCAACAGCTCAAAACCGAGGCACTTCATGAAACTTGGCTGAGGTTCAAGAAGAAGTTGACAAAGTGCCCAAACCATAAGATTTCAGATGACAGTTTGTTGGAAATATTTTACAGATCTTTAAACAATAGCAAAAAAGCAGTGGCAGACATGGTGGCAGGAGGAGAATTGATAAGTCACACTTGGGAGAAAGCTACTACTATCCTTGACAGGGTGACTAAAACAAACAGGGAATAGCATACCAGTAAGGCAGATGTAGCGGCCGATACATATGTTGTTGGTTTGACTGCAGACCAGCGTATGAAGGAAGAAGAACACGACTAGGAGTTGGCTCATATGCGCACATCATTGGATTTTCTCACAAAGCACATCATGGGGGCAGGAGCCTAAAAGGTAAATATAGTGGGGACACAAGGACTGGACCGGGGGCAGATCACTCTGATTCAGAAGAGGAGGCAAATTTCCTGGACATCTAGGTGGCGAGTTTCCGAGCCAACGCCCAAGCGCTTGGACAAGACAATTGGTGCCAAGGTTCTAAAAACTAAGGTTGGAAACAATACAGAGACAACTACTGTTACACCCCATAAAAGTTGACGATTAGTAAGTGTACGCGTGAATTTGAAATAGATAAAGAGAGTACGACCCGTGTAAATAATCCTCGAAATTCGGGTCAAGCGAGGCCAGGCCACACAGGGCCAGTGCAACGCGCCAGCCGACAGGGCACCAGCCAGCGCAGCGCGCCAGCCCCTTAGCATGATGCCAGGCGCGGCGCGGCACCAAGGCTGTCGCGATGGCTGGCGTGAGGCACCTCCCTGGTGCACCGCCCTCCTATATAAAGCATTCCTTTATCATTTTAAGTTCATTTTCCAAATCAACACACGACTAGAGAGGGAAAGGTACGAGGGAATCAATAAATTTTCATCCGTTTAAATTGAAAAACGCCGCCTGAATTCAAATTAACTTTGGGTACTGAAGTTTAAGGCGGCAGAGAGCATTGCTACGAAGTTATTTTCACGAAATTCGCCCGGCAAATCATAATCCCGCAGAGCCAAAGTCGTTGGAATTGCTTCAAACTAGTTTCTATACGATCACAGGCTTCAAATAAGTACTTCTCCCTTATGAACTCTCAGGAAATAATACATTTTCGGTCGTGTTTTGTTAGTTGAAGTATAGTCAATATTGGTATTAAAAGTTATCATTTTATGCCGAATTTGGCATTGAAATTCATCTTTTTCGCCTAGTATAATAGTTACAGCTCAGTAGAGATGGCGAATAAAAGTTGGAACTCATCGTTTATTCAGGAAACAACAATGGAGGTATGTCAGTCTTAACCCTCGGCAAGTATACTCGTCGTATAGTGTTACGACTTATGTTCTCGAATATAAATGATGATTTCACGCACTGTAGATAGTTGCTGTTCGTCGGTCTGGTGACTACACACAAGTGCACGTGCTCGAACAAGTAGTAAAATGGCTCAAGTAAGCCAAGTATCGATCCCACAGGGACTGGACTACGGTATCAATTTAATCAAGTGTTAATAAACTTTAACTCTA
>JACEIK010000403.1:53639-74249 GCA_018107945.1 Datura stramonium | reverse complement strand
ATTGATACCTTAGTCCAGTCCCTGTGGGATCGATACTTGGCTTACTTGAGCCATTTTACTACTTGTTCGACCACGTGCACTTGCGTGTAGTCATTCAGACGACCGAACATAAGACACTTTTTTGTTGGTTGCAGGACAAATAGATATTGGAGCAAGAATGTGCAAAAGATAGCCTGAAAGTGCAGAAAATGGGCTAAAGTCACAGTCTTAGTAAGAGCCATAGGTTGATACTACGAGCCGTACTGAAGATTGTGAAACGTTTCAGATGGCTGAGTTGTGAAGAGTGCATCCTATGACTCTTAGTACGACTCATTCAACACTTGTACGAGCCATAGCATAGAGACGTGGAAATATTCAGAAGAATTGTATAAGAGGCTAACTCCTGACACGGATAGACAGTACGAGTCATGGAGGCAAGGTACGAGTCGCACCATCACACTCATGACAAACTTTATAAAACTTGAGAATTCTCAGAGTCAAGCCACGGAAGAATAGTACGACTTGTAGGAAGCATGTACGAGTCGTACCAAGGCCCAACACATAGCCAAATTTCAGCCAGCCAAGGACATACAGATAGCAGGTACGACCCGTACAATCCTGCTACGGGTCGTAGGATCTTTCGTGGCACCAGTTATGGAAATTTACCCTGTTAGCTTAGGAAAAGGATTCTTATGTCTATATAAATATTTTTTATGTTTTATTTTCAGAAGAAGACGTGAGAGAACTTTAGAGAACATAGAGACAACAGAGAATTGAGTTGATTGGCTTGTGATCAACCTTTTCTTAATTTCTTCTTGATCTTTGTGAATTGTTCTTGAGTATTTCGGATACAATCAAAGAAGTTTTTCTCTCATCTACAATAGTAAGTATTGATTTATGTGTTTAATTATTAATGCATATCACAACCTTGCAACTATGAGAGGCTAAAACCTCCATAACTAGGGTTGTAGGAACCATGGTAGATTAATGAGCTAGGGTTGCACAAAAGTGATTCGAAACCAATGTAAAATGCTTGTATTGTATTCTGTTCATGCTAAAACATTTCTTAAACAATGTTAGGACTTTCCCAAATTCTTTATTTGCTTGATCCTAGAGAGGTAGAGATTAGGAAAAGAGAATTACAACAAAGCCTTGGTCTTGATGATCATTGTATTAACTTGAGTTGTGGTCGCAGGATAGTTAAATTGGGAACAAATTGATAACGGTTAGTTTGAAACCTCTCATGAGACCTGACCCGGTAATTGAGTATAATCATCCAATAGGGATGAACCAGTCGTTTGGATGAACTCTAGTTATCAGTTCTGCAAGTAAGCATTAATGTTGATCACGTTTATATACACGAAGCAGTTATGAACCCATGGGAAATACAAACACTAGTTAGTCTTGACTCTTGATTTTACATCACAATTTCAATCATTATTATTTTTTATTATTATTTTCCTTAAACCCCCCAAATTGGATTAACTAACCAACAAGTTCACTTACCGGAATTAGTCTAGATCTTTCATATTCCCTGCGGGTTCGGCCCCAACCTCTTTATTGGGTTCTTTATTGACAATGTTCGCTTTATACTTTAGTAGGAGGTGTGGTTTTAGCGTTATCCGTGCTATATTTTGAGCAACACTGCATGGCTTTTGGTGCTCAACCATAACCCACTGACAGTTTGGACACTATGCAACAAAATCAGCAATGCCCATCTTTATATAGATTTCTCTCAAGTCATGATATATCTTGATGAAACTTGGATGAATCAAATATCTAGAAATGTGTTCTTTTGCCATAATTCTATCTCTGAGGCCTCTACATTAGGAACACATAATCTACTTTGATACCTTAGGACACCATATCCCCCTTGTACAAAAACCAATACCCTTTTCTTTTGGACATTTTCCTTCATCTAAAGCAAGAGGGGATCTCTGTCCTACTTTTCCTTAACTTCCACAACTAAAGAGGATTCGGCTCTATTCTAAAGAAGCACATTACCTTCCTCAGAGTCTAAAAGATGAATTCCCAAGCATGAGAGCCTATACACATCCTTGGCTAGTTCTCTTTTCTCTTCCTCTACATGGGTTGTACTCCCCATAGACATCTTGTTAAGAGCATTAACAATTACATTAGCTTTACCTGGATGGTACAGAATACTCATGTCGTAATCTTTAGCAACTCAAGTCATCTTCCCTGTCTTAGATTCAACACCTTCTGGCTGAACACATAATGCAATCTCTTATGGTCTATGAGCACATCAACATGAGCACCATAGAGATAATGGCACCAAATCTTCAATGAGAACACAATTGCTGCCAACTCTAGGTCATGAGTCAAATAATTCTTCTCATGAATTTTCAACTTTCTAGAGGCATAAGCTATAACCTTACCATTCTATATCAATACGCATCCAGTTCCAACTCTAGAGGCATCACAATATACAAAAAAATCATCTATGTCCTCTGGTAGGGTCAATACAGGAGCACTAGTCAAACGAGTCTTCAATTCCTGAAAGCTTTTCTCACAAGCTTTAGACCATCGAAATTTGGTCTTCTTTTGGGTCAGCTTAGTCAATGGGAAGCAATAGTAGGAAAATCCTTCTACAAAACTCCTATAATAGCCAGCTAAACTCAAAAATCTTTTGATATCTGTCAGAGTTGTGGGTCTAGGTCAATTCTTAACTACTTCAATCTTTTGAGAGTCAACCTTAATACCTTTGCTGGAGACAATATAGCCTAACAACGCCATAGACTTCAACCAAAATTCACACTTAGAGAACTTGGTATATAACTCCTTATCCTTAAGTGTCTGAAGGACTATTATGAAATGGTTGGCATGCTCCTATTCACTCTTGGAATAAACCAATATATCATCAATAAACACAATAACAAACATATCTAGATATGGATTAAACACTCTGTTTATGAGGTCCATAAATGTTGCAGGAGCATTAGTTAATCCAAAATACATAACCACAAACTCATAGTGGCCATAGCGAGTCCTAAAAGTTGTCTTGGGAATATCACTTTCTCTTATCTTCAGCTGATGATAGTCTGATCTGAGGTCTATTTTAGAGAAACAAGAAGCATCCTGAAGCTGGTCGAATAAGTCATCGATTCTAGCAAGAGGATACTTATTCTTAATGGTGACCTTATTCTATTATCTGTAATCTATACACGTTCTAAGGGTACCATCTTTCTTACTCACAAAGAGAACTGGAGCATCCTATGGTGAAACACTAGGGTGGATAAAACCCTTATCTAGAAGATCCTTTAGCTTCTCTCTTAACTCTTTCAACTCAGTTGAAGCCATTCTATATGGAAGAATATAAATATACTGAGTATTAGGAATAACATTGATTTCGAAATCTATTTCCCTATCTGGAGGGACTCTTGGAAGATCATCAGGGAAAACCTCAGGAAACTCATTAATAATAGAAACAATCTGAAGAGATGGGGTCTCAACATTGGGGTCTCTAACTCTCACTAAATATAGATACACCCCTTAGAGATTAAATTTCTAGCTTTAAGGTATGAAATTAAAAGACCCTTAGGCATGACGACATTACCTTCCCAAAATAGAACTAGTTCATTTGAAAATTGAAACTTTACTACTCGTGTCCTACAATCAACTGTAGCATAGCAGGAATATACTAATCCATTCCTAGAATAAAATCAAAGTCCACCATACCAAGCTTAATCAATTCATCTTTGGTGTCTCTTTGATGGACTGAAGTTGTACAATCTCTATAGATTCTCTTATCTAGAACTGACTCATCGACTGGAGTAGAAACACTATAAGGTTCTAACTGATGATACCATAAATCGGCGACATCCTTTAGCTGGTAAGAAGGAAACTCGACTTCTTGTATTTTTGTTATATGCATCATTCTCAAGATTTTGCTCGTTCCATCGATAAAGTTATGGGGGTCTTCCTCAACCCTTAGACACTGTGAACACTGGTGGGTTCATTTCTCAGAAACTCTAGAATCCTTGACATTCTTTCCTATCCTTCTTTTTATCCTCCTCTAACTACTGGGTATACACCATAAGTCTAGAGATTTCTATCTCCTTAAGTAGCAGTCTTGCATTCCCTCTTCTCATGCTTACCTCAACTGGATATAAACTTCCTCATTCTATATCTTAAGTCTAGCACTACCTCCGGATCATGTACAAATAACTAGGTGAACTTCAAACCATATTCCTCCACTCCTTTGGTGCCTTGCTTCAAGTTCACAAATTCTTCTACCTTAGCTTCTCTTAACTCGGCGAGAAGAAATAGTTTGAGAGAATATATTATTCCTCTGACTGATGTTACGCTTTGAATCATGTCAATGTGCGAGTTAGGAGGAAGTCTATATATAGTCAAACTCTATCACACAACGTAGAGTATGAAAGAAGAAAAATATTTCCTAACTCTTCATAGTCTCTTAATTATAGATGTGCGCGCTTCACACCGATAAGAAGGACACTACTAGACGCAGCTTCATATACACCTTAGGACTCTTGAAAACCTAAAGCTCTGATACCAAGTTTGTCACACCCCAAATCTATACCCAGGGTATCAACTGACACTCGGACCACTTTCATGATCCAAGCGAATCCTTGGCGTGGCTTACTATCAGTTTAGATCTCAATAACAAAGCAGAAGTTGAAACATAGTGAGCTCAATATAATGAAAGTGAATCTATTTTGTAACTGAAATAAATATTAGAAAGTAACATTATTAATTCAATATCTAACTCTCTATGAAGCCTCTAATAACTGTAGAAGGGGTGCCGGGACATTATTTCCATGGCTACTTCAAGCTCTATAAATAAAAGAATCAATAAATGGGACTCTCCAAATGTAGGAGGTCTCACCAAATCTGAATGTAGATGAAGTCCTAGTGAAGCGTCTGTTGTTGATCTTGTCTACCTGAGTCTGCATCATTATACGATGCAGCGCCAAAAGTACATTAGCACATGAAATGTATGGTATGTAAAATGGATCAATAAAACAACATAGCAAGAATGTATCAATTGAAGGACATAACTGGAATCAATAAACTTGACATGAACCAATGAATTGAAACTGTACTCTGAAACTCTGAATGATGCAATAGGACACAATATGATAATTTGATCAATGTGTAAAATACTTTATGCAATAAAACTTATGCATCATAATAATATTTGTAAATACATATGCAAGTAATATATATCTTTAAATTGGGAGTGTCTCATAACCAAAAATCATCATGAATGAGAGCATGATGATCCCACGTATGTCCCACGTGGAGGAGGGCTATCCAAAGCCTTGCCAAGGCTAAGGACAAAACTGAACTATGGATCCATAACTAAAATCTTTACCGAGGACTTATCTATGGAGTCACCCCAACCAATGGTATGATCCTATCCTACGCTGGATATGTAGTTCTGGGGCTTAAATAGTGTCTGAACTCGTTCACCCAACTTGATGCTAGATAATCCTCCCAAAACATATGCTCATATAAATATGTCTGTTTGAAGTAACTAAAAACATCTTTTGTATATAATAACTATTTAAAATCTCCGTGGAGCCTTTCGCTCAAAAACCTCTTTGAAAACGTGGAAGCTTCTATGCTTCAAACTCTTTATTTTCAAAATAAGACTTTGCTTTAACTTTGAAAAATCATGCTCAAAAATCATATCTTTATGCTAAAATCTCATTATGCATACCCTCTTGAAAATATGCTCAACCTTTACGAAAATAATGCATTTACTTCAAAAATACATGCTTTCAAAACATGCTTCTTAAAAATCATGCTTTCATGCAACTAGAGTTTACGGAATAAGAGACATGAACCAACCTCAATAATCAAGAATTAAGATTCAAGAATCAAGAATCTAGAATCTAGAATCTAAAATCAAGAATCAAGAATCAAGAATCAAGAGAGTGTGATCAACAATCAATAGAGTAGGATTACAAATCAAGAGGCATCAATAAACAACTTAATATGAAGAATTCAATATATATAGATGGGAAAGAAAAAATTCAAGAATTGGGTAAAACCCCCTAAATTTAATCTCAATGAATTGGATGAATAGGTATCCTTGCTTAAGTTAGCCTTACATACCTAGAAAAATAGAATCTTAGACGCAAGCTTCAATAACCCTAATTTGGAGAAGAAAACTTCCTAGCTTCTTGAAAAATTTGAGAGCTTTGATGATTGAATTCTATGTTGTAATGGAAGAACTAGGTGTTTAGTCTTTAAGAGTACTTAAATAATACCTTTATAAATCCCAAAACATCTTGGTTTAGGTAATTAAACTGTGGAAATTCCCTAAAATAACCTTATGATCATTTTTTGGTAACTTCACTTGTTAGTATTTGACTTGTCCAGTGACGACGTGTCACTTGATAGTGCTTCACTAAAATACTCATAACGTTTTACTCCGAACTTCGATTAATGCAAGGTTAGATGCGTTTGAAAGAATACTCAAAGGAATTCAATTTGATGGGTTGAATCACTCAAAAATACTCTATAAATTTGGAGTTATGGTTATTTGAAGTTGACCCCATGTAAGAACTTATATGAAAACTACATCGTTAAGAAGGCTCTCAACTAAACTTTATGCTAGAGGTTCCTTATGACCTTAATTTGTATCTAGTTCACTTATCACACTTACGAATTGATTTTAACACTTAGTTTTCATAAAATTAATCGGGTTTGGGTCCATCTACATACCTAGAATGATTTCAAACTTAGCTCAAAATTTTAAGGCGTTACACTAGATACTCCTTTGTTTTCTAAGAAATAAACAAATGAAATGAGTTGTAAGAGTTCTTATTCTATCAATTTAGTTACATCCTTGTCATCCAAAACCTAAAAAGACGTTTGTACTTGGAATTGGACTTAATCTGCTTCCTACGGTTCCTAAAGTTCTTCTTCCATATCGGCCCTGAAGGTTGGATTCAATTTTTGTGATTATTATTTGTCATTTCCCTGATCAGCCTTTGGTTGATATTTGTCTAAAGAAACCACAAACATTTAACTTGTCATGTGCAGGTCCCTTTGATTTGTTTAATCCCTTCCATAGTGGGAACATTTTAACTTGGTGGTATGTAGAGGGCACCAATCTTCATAGAATGAATCCATAGTCTTCGAAGGATAATGTTGTACTCCATCTCTCTACCCATCACATCAAGTGGATTTTTCTTTATTATATCTTCCGAATTCGTTAGAAGCATAATCTCATGTCAGGTCATTTCATTGGACATGTTAAAACTAACCAAAATCTTTGTCGTCGAAATTACTTTATCTACCAACTTCATTTGCTCGAGGACCTGTATATGGATGATATTGTCTAAGCTACCTGGATCAACAAACATGCATTTAATCATGAAATTATCTATATTTAAAGAAATTACCAATGCACTATTGTACAGAAACTCCAAGTCATCTAAATCTTCATTGCTAAACGAAAGTAGTTTCGAGTTCGGAACCTCCAGATGTCTTTATTTATAACTGATTGATACGCTGGCCTTCTTTACTGCTAAAAATGTTACTCCACTAACCTCTTCCCCCAGATTATCATATTGATTACATGTGGAGGTGGATCAAGCTTAGCCTTGGTGACTTTCATTTCCTTCACATAGTTTGTCTCGACTCTATTACTTAGGATTCCTTCAAATGGTCGTTCTTGAGAAATATGGCCACTTCATTTGTGAGATGCCTGCAGTGGCCAGTATTATCTCTGTGTGTCCTATAGAAATTGCACCATGGGTTCTGGTCTATGAAACTAGAGGCGAATCTTATAGGCTTTGGGAACAGGGCCTCTTTTATGCTTTTTATGGTTGAGATAGTTGTAATGATTTGATGTTGAAATTATATTATGAAAGTCACGGGACATCTTCCACTACGTAAACCATGTTAGACAGCCTAACCACTTCCTTGTTTTATATCCCCTTGTGAGTTCGGTCCCTACCTCTCTATTTATCAAATAAGGCCTCCACAGGTTGGAAACCCCAATCATGCCGACTTGAGCCCGACCTTAAGCTTGATGGATAAGGTGAGAAATGACACTTTGTAGGATTCGAGTCTGATTCCATACCTTTATCATCTTGTTGTGGGATTGAAAATAGTCATCTTCAACTGGATATTTGACTCATACCAATTGCATAATTTAGCCTAAGTAGTAGCCTCAAATTTCATCAAATTTTCCATTAATCTAAGAGAAGAGATTGTACTATTAGGTTTCAAACCCTTCGTGAAAGCTTCCAAATCTCAATCATTTGGGACCAATGGAACAAACATCCTTTTCTTCTAGAACCTGATCACGAAGTCCTAGAGCAGCTCAAAGTTGCATTGCTCGATTTTGAAGATGCTTTCCCTTCTAGTATGTACCTTTATGGCTCTGATATGTGCCTTGATAAAATGATATCCATGCATAATAAAATAATCTATAGAATTTTTCGGCAATAATGAGTACCCTGTAAGTGCCCCTCGATAGAGTTCCTCATACTTTTTAACTGGGACCAATTCAATCTATTCCTTAATCAAATCATTCCACTTGGAAGTTGTAAAAGCCAAGATGTGTTCATTAAAATCCTTCGTTCCCTCATATTTAGAAATATCTGACATCCTAATCCACTTTGAAATTAGCTTTGGTGCCATGCTGGGTTTGTATGACTCTTGGGCGTATCATTGTGAATATGATCCTTTAAAGACTGCAGGTACCCCAGGGATCTGGTCCATGCAGGCACACAACTATTTTATGCCTTCCTTCAAGCTCATTTTGAATTAAGACTCTATCACCAGTATACTATTTTTAAAACCTCTTTCCGACCTATTGGTTCTATATTCTCCTGAACAGGTCTCAATTGCAAGACCAATTCCTGAGTTTCTTTGTGGTGGGGTTGTTCTAGATGGCATGATCTCACTCATTCCAATATTATTGGAAGTCTTTGTGGTCAACACCTTCTACAACTCAATCAATCTCTAGTCCTATTAGAATAAGTGATCCATCATAGTCCTTTGTTGAGTAGTTCAAATTTTTAGAGTTTCTTTAAGATGGTCCAAATCTGAATGGCCATTGTTTAGGCACTAAGTTACATCCTCATCGTATGGGCCTTCGAATGTGTTTCCATCTGTCAACCATACAGTCTCCTGACCAGTCTTTACTGTAATAGCAATGTTTGGGTGCTCCTCAGGATGACCTATCTGGTCTTGGGCTTTATTGTGGGTTACACCTTTGCCACGTTTCCATTGATTTTGTTTACGATAGCCATGAGTTATTTCTGAAAAACAAACAAATCCAAGTGAGTAGACACAATAGTGAGTTAAACCAATACCAGAGTTGTTCTGGCCCTATAATAGGTGCCAAACTATTTATTGAAAATTTGGTACATTTAAATTTGTTATGATGCCAAGGACACACATTTTGATTTAACAAGTAAACGATTTTTAGGTAGACAAATCTGTTAATTATTAAGCATGTGAGAGTAAGAATATAATTAAATAAGCAAATAAATAGTGAGTCAATGAGCTGATGTTCTAGTCATGATTTCAAATATAGTCAGTTATCTCCATATCAGAGTGGTCCATATAAACGTTCTTAATAGGTTTGCCTTTAATGAATAAGTAAAATAAGAGAAATATTACAGAGAAAGAATTTAGATATATAGCCTTGTGTTATCAAAAAACAACCTCTTTGCAAGCGAACATTTTCACTAATTATAGGCAACAACTAGAACACATCAACTAATAAAATAACTCTATCTAGGCCTTATAGTACATCGTCCAATAGAGATGCTCCAGTTATGAAATACTGTTACACGTACCATCTATGAACCCCCTCTTCCCCCTCTCTCCCCCTCCTTGATTTGGGGATCTTATTGTTGGGATCGAAATAACAGGGCATCATGCGGAAGCTAATAATTATAAAATCTTATTGGTGATAAATCAGATGAAAAAGAAAACTATACTTAAAAAATATATAATAATTTAATATGGTTTGATCAATTTAACTACATATAAAAAACTAATATAAAAGTATGAAAAATATTGAGAGAAGAATCTCCTCCTAAACAAAATTTTTTAATGACTACATTGTGTGTTACACCCCATAAGTTTCTATCATTTAAGTCGGCGTATTCGTACATTAGTCAAGATTTTTAGAGTATGACGCATACGAGGAAGGGCCTAGGGAAAGGTCGAACGAGCGCGGAATCAAGGTTGCAAGGGAGAAGGTCGGATAAGCTGCCAAAAGGGGCAACGTGTCACGCTCGTAATATGGTGCGACAGGGTACGTGTCATAGACCCCCTATCCACCGCCAAAATATTATATAAGTTCATGCATTCATTTGGTTTCATTTCATATTAAATACCCTCGGCCAGAGAGAGAGATGCACTCCATTTTCATTCAAATTTCTTCTAATTACGTTGCTAAACAATGTCCAAATTCAAATTAACTTCAGGTATTGAGTTCTAATCCTGAAGGGAGCATTACTACAGAGTTATTTTCTTGAAATTCACCTGACAAATCATAACCCCCCCCCAAGTAGAAGTCGTCAGAATTGCTCCAAATTGATTCCTATACAATCACATGCTTCAGGTAAGCATTTCTCCCTTCTAAACTCTGGGGAAATTATATGTTTTTCGTCGTGTTTTGTTAAGTTGAAATATGGTTAATATTAGTATTATAAGTTATCATTTTTGCTGAATTTAGTACTGAAACTTGTCTCATTCTCCCAGTAATACTATTATAGTTGGAAAGGGCTATTGAATACGAATTAAAATTCTCCAATTAATCAAAAATCAACGATCGAGGTATGTTAAGGAGAATTCCTTTGGCAAGTTAGTTTCTTTGGTATTGTAATATAGTTTGAGTCCCAGTAAGAGAGATAGAAGAATATCTATTGAATTAGCTATTGCTCTTAGTTGAAACCAGTATTTATGTTTAGTTTGGGACCGACTTTGCGCTGTATAGCTTTCCATAACCAACCCCAAGGTTACTAGCTGTGTCGACGCCCACCAGGGGCTAGATGACATTGCTCCAAGGAGCGGTATGCCATCCATGAGGGATGAAGATGCGGTCTAGAGGCCTCATACATTTCATTCCATGGCTGGAATATTATATGCCATATCGGCACCACACCCCCATCGAGCTTGGTGCCCGGGGTGCAAATATCAGGAGTCCACTAGACTCAGACACAACTACAGTTCAAGGGCCGAGGGGGCTCAGCTGCAGACCCAGGGGACTGGTAGGATAGCTATAGTTATTAGATGACTTAGTGTGACCTTTTAGGGGTATATAGATTGAAGTGTACTCACCAGGGCTTATGAGGGCCCCGGGGTGGGTTATTCTATGCTAGTTGTACCTTCCTGCTTATGGGGGCCAGGTAAGGTTTTTGTTTGCACTAATACTGGTAGATTAGAGAACAAGAATGTTCAGCTATTCAGATAGTATCTCTACTCTTTTCGTTCAGTTATTTTCTGCTTCCTTTTAGTTCGTTCAGTTATTTACAGTTGTTGCCTTACATATTCGGTACATATTGTATTGACGCCCTTCTTAGGGTGCTGCATCACTTTCCTGAAGGTGCAGATAGACGCGGTTCAGGACCTTCCTAGTTGCCAGCCAGGATTAGCAGTGCATTCAGATCCTTTCCTCCGGAGCTAATAGTTAGAAGGTTTACTTTTTTGATTGTATAGTTTATGGGTAGGTCGGGGCCCTGTCTCAACCATTATATCACTCCTAGAGGCTTGCAGATTATTTCAGATTTCCTGTGGTTAGTTGTTGTCGGCCATGTAGGGCCCGTGTATGCTTTATTTTATGTGTTGGCCATGTGGGGCCTTGTTTAGCTGTTAGTTAGCGGCCTTGTCGGCCATAGCTTAGTTTAGTGCTAAATTTACTTTACAATTTTAACTAGACATCATGGTGGTCTTGTCGGCCCGCATAGGATTCCCTGCTATTACCTGTTTTTGGTTAGCTGTTTTCTTTTACAGGTGGCTATAAGGCCTTGTCGGCCGGGGGCTGTGTTTACAATCGAGATATAGCCCGTTGTTTTCTTGAACTAGGTTGCAGGCATGCACCAGACGTGCATAAGCCTAGCCAGGTCAGTCAGATCCCAGTTTGGAACTAGGTACCAGTCATTCCTTCCAAGGTGGGGCGTGACAAACTTGGTATCAGAGTAGATCGTATCCCAAGGAGTCTGCAAGCCGTGACAAGTAGAGTCTTGCCTATGGATGTGTTGTGCACCACATTCTATAGACAGGAGGCTTAGAGGTATGATAGGATTGTTACTCTTCTTTCTCTTCCCATCGTGCTATAGAGTTGTATAGTATAGGATTGAGTCCCTAAGCTTACCATATTCTGCTTGTCTAAAGAGAAATGTTGGACATGCGACAGACCACGACTGGTAGGAAGTTGGACGTCGCAGCAGGAGAAGGCACTAGTCGGGTGCCCCAGTCAGAGTCAGCCCGATATGAGGGCGACAGGAAGAATCCATCTTGGTCTCCCCAACAGTCTCTACCCCGTCAGGAGCCTCCAAGAGCGGTAGATGCCTCGGCACCACCTCCAGCAGTCTCTATACTAATGCCATCAGATCAAGAGGTTATGAGTGTTGTTTTTATGATAGCTCAGATGATGGCTGCACAGCGTCAGCCAGTGGCACCCGTAGTTGTAGAGTCTTCGTGAGGACTCGATAGTTTGAGGGTCCGAGAGTTTCTCACATTGAGTCCCCTGCAGTTCACAGGGACAGACCGAGATGAGGACCCTCAAGACTTGTTGGACCAGCTGCAGCAGATCTTCAGGGTAATGCATGCCATGCCTGCGGAGTCGGTTGAGTTAGTGGTATTTCGATTGCAGGACATAGCAGTATTATGGTACGAGAGTTGGGAAAGGTCCCAAGGTAGAGATGTTTCTCCTCTGACTTGGTCCAGCTTTTCAGAGGCCTTCCTGGACAACTAATTTTCACGAGAAATCCGAAAGGCCCGGGTAGATCAGTTTTTGCATCTAGAGCAGGCTTCGGTGAGTGTTGGGAGTATGCTATGAGATTTGACTCCTTGGCCTGATATGCACCAGCTTTTGTAGATATCATGCCAGCCAGGGTGCACCGGTTCATTATGGGGCTACTTCCAGAGTACGTAGAAACTTGTATTATGGCTACACTGTGAGAGGACATGGATATTACCCATGTTCAGGCATTTTCTCAGAATATTGAGGGGATCAGACAGCGGCAGTGGGAGATAGAAAAGGTGAATCAGGAGTACTGTCGCAGGGCTAGACCTAGTGATACTCAGGAAGACTTTCAGGATGGACCAAGTCCACGACTATTGGACAGGCCACCCAGACCCCCACCTCTACAACATCAGCAAGGTGGTAGACTAGGCCGTCAGGGGCAGTAAGACCTGGAGAGAGCTCACGGACATCAGGTTCGCAGCAGCAGAGAGGGTCAAAGCAGAGTAGATTCACCATGCCACCCTACCCTATCTGCAGTCGAAATCATCCTAGGGCATGCAGGTATGGTTCTTCAGCATGTTACACCTGTGGATAGGAGGGTCACCTGATAAGAGACTGTCCAGCCAAGGGTCAAAGTGATTGGGACCGACAGGACAGATCTTCAGTAGGGTCACGTGCCCCAGCATCTCCAGTAGGGCGTAGGCCCTTATCTCCAGCCGGCAAAGGTCGAGGCAAATTAGGGGCATCTAGCATAAGCACCAGTCCAGATCGCACTTATGCTTTACCAGGGCGACAGGAGTCAGAGTCGTCATCGGATGTGGTGACATGTATGCTGGACATTTTCTCTCATTCTGTTTATGTTTTGATAGACCCAGGTTCCACTTTGTCTTATGTTACGCCACTAGTAGCCCGGAAATTCGGTATCACGCTAGAACTGCTTCAGCGACCTTTTTCAGTATCCACACCCATTGGTGATTCTATTATAGCTAAAAGGATCTACTACGGTTGCACAGTAGAGGTTGTTGGTCGCTAGACTTTAGCAGATTTAGTGAAATTAGAAATGATTGACTTTGATGCAATTATGGGTATGGATTGGCCAGCACCATGTTATGCTAATGTAGAATGTTGGACCAAGACTTTCCGTTTCCACTTTCCAAGGAAGGTTATATGGGAGTGGAAAGTCAATGAATCCACACCAAAAGGTAGATTTATATCCTATCTTTGGGAGAGAAAGTTAATAGAGAAGGGGTGTATTTATCATATTGTCAGAGTTCATGATGTTCAAGAAGAATCCCCGACTCTTCAGTCCATTCTAGTAGTCAAGGAATTTCCATATGTATTCCCAGATGAACTTCATGGTATTCCCCTAGAACGGGAAATCAATTTTGCTATCGAACTATTACCAGGTACTCAGCCTATATCCATCCCTCTATACCGAATGGCTCCTGCTGAGCTCAGGGAATTGAAGGAACAACTGAAAGATCTGTTAGATAAGGGATTCATTAGGCCGAGTACTTCACCGTGGGGTGCACCAATTCTGTTTGTAAGAAAGAAGGATGGCTCCCTCCGCATGTGTATAGATTAGCGGCAGCTAAATAAAGTCACCATCAAGAATAAATACCCATTTTCCAGGATAGACGACTTGTTTGATCAGTTACAAGGGGCAAAGTATTTATCTAAGATCGACTTAAGGTCTGGGTATCACCAGGTGCGGGTTCGGGAGAGAGATATCCCGACCACGGTCTTCAGGACCAGGTATGGCCATTTTGAATTCCTAGTCATTTCCTTCAGATTGATGAATGCTCCCGCAGTGTTCATGGATCTGATGAACAACATCTTCAGGCCGTATCTGGACTTGTTTGTGATAGTATTTATTGATGATATTTTGGTGTATTCTCGTTCAGAAGTAGAATACTGAGATCATTAACGAACAGTGCTCCAGATTCTCGGGGATCACCAGTTGTATGCAAAATTTTCTAAATGCGAGTTCTGGCTGAATTTGGTAGCCTTTTTGGGTCATATTGTGTCGGATGCTAGTATTCAGGTAGATTCACAGAAGATTGAGGCAGTAAAGACATGGCCTAGATCTACAACTCTGACTGAGGTATGCAGTTTCCTAGGGTTAGTTGGGTATTACAAAAGGTTTGTAGAGGGATTTTCTACTTTATCAGCGCTTTTGACCAAGTTGACTCAGAAGACAGCTAAATTTCACTGTACTGAAGTGTGTGAATAGAGTTTCTAAGAGCTGAAGAACAAATTGACATCAGCACCAGTACTAGCTTTGCTAGAAGGTTCAGAGGGTTATGTAGTGTACTGTGATGCTTCAAGTGTTGGGTTAGGGTGTATTCTGATGCAACACGATAAGGTAATTGCTTATGCTTCAAGGCAGCTGAGGAAGCATGAAAAGAACTATCCCACTCACGACCTGAAGTTAGCAGCGCTAGCTTACGCCTTAAGATCTGGAGACATTACCTATATGGGGTGCACGTGGACATTTTTATCGATCATAAGAGCCTCCAATACATCTTTACACAGAAAGAGTTGAATCTGCGGCAGCGTCACTTGTTGGACCTATTGAAGGACTACGACGTGAATATTTTATACCATCCAGGGAAGGCTAACATTGTAGCAGATGCTCTCAGTTGTAGATCCATGGGGTGTTTCTCATACTTAAGGCCTGAACAGCGGGAGTTGGCCCGAGAATTGCACCAATTAGCCAGCTTAGCCGTTTGAATAGTGGACTCACGAGACAATGGGGATATAATTTAGAATACAACAGTATCATCCCTGGTTGTTGAGGTAAAAGAACGGTAGTACGAAGATCCTCATTTAGCACAGCTCAGAGATAAGGTACAGCAGGGAGAAGTATAAGCTTTTGAGGTAATTGAGGACGGGGTCTTGAGATGTAAAGGTCGCCTCTGTGTTCCAGATGTGGCAGAACTTCTCCAACAGATCATGGCAGAGGTACATTATTCCTGTTATTCTCTTCACCCAGGTTCAACAAAAATGTATCATGACATAAAAGAGATTACATAGTGTTCCGGCTTCTATCATTTCTAACAGAGGAGCACAATTCACAGTTAGATTCTGGCAGTCATTTCAGAGAGGCTTGGGACCGCAGGTTAACCTGAGTACAACATTCTATCCTCAGATAGACGGGCAGGTAGAATGTACAATTCAGACGCTTGAGGATATGTTGCGAGCATGTGTGTTAGACTTCAGGGGCAATTGGGATGAGCATTTACCCCTTATTGAATTTTATTACGATAACCGTTATCATTCGACAATATAGATGATGCCTTATGAGGCCTTATATAGGCGAAAATGCAGGTCCCCAGTTGGTTTGTTAGAGGTCGAAGAATCAGGGTTAATTGGACCAGACATAATCCATCAGTTAGAGGAGAAAGTGAAGCTTATTAGAGAGCGCTTGTTGACAGCTCAAAGCCGCTAGAAATCTTACTCTGATGTACGGCATAGAAACCTAGAATTCAATGTAGACGATTGGGTATTTTTGAAAGTTTCACCAATGAAGGGCATGATGAGGTCTGGTAAAAAGGGAAAGCTGAGCCCAAGGTTTATTGGGCTGTATCGAATCCTCCAAAGAATAGGCCAAGTGGCATACAAGTTGGATTTGCCTTTAGAGTTAGAGTTTGTTCACCCGGTCTTTCATGTATCGATGCTACGGAAGTGTATAGGGGATCCATCCCGAGGTGTGCCAGTTGAGGATGTCCAGATTACTGAGGAGATGGCCTACGAAAAAGTTCTAGTGGCCATATTAGATCGGCAGGTTAGTAGGTTGAGGACTAAAGATGTCGCCTCTATTAAGGTACTGTGGAGGAACAAGAATAAAGAAGAGATGACTTGGGAAGCTGAGGATAATATGAAGTCTAGATATCCTCAATTGTTCTAGGGTTAGTCCGAACTATGTAGTTAAGGTAAAGTCGTTGTTCAACTGTTACTTTCTGATTTATGATGTTTATACTGTTCAGATGACTACCATTTTGTTGTGAAATAGTTGTTATAGTGTTATGTGAAGTGCTTGTATTGGAGTTTTCTGTGTTTTAGGATTTTCAGATAGTCCACATTACAGGGGAGACTCTGCCGAAATTTTTCCAGAACAATAGTTAAAAGAGTTAAACTCCTATAAGTTGAAGTTGACATTCGAGGAAGAATGTTCCTAAAGGGGGAGGATGTTACACCCCATAAGTTTCTATCATTTAAGTCGTCATATTCATACATTAGTCAATAGTTTTAGAGTATGACGCGTATGAGGAAGGGCCCTGGTAAAGGTCGAACGAACGCAGAATCGAGGTTGCAAGGGAGAAGGCCGGAGAAGCTGCCAAAAGGGGCAACGTGTCACGGACCCTCCCCCTCCACGACGGGCTCTGTGACATGCCCGTAATATGGCGCAACATGCTCCATGTCACGGATCCCCTTTCCACCACACAAATATTATATAAGTTCATGAATTCATTTGGTTTCATTTCATATTAAATACCCCCGGCCAAAGAGAGAGAATCACGCCATTTTCATTCAAATTTCTTCTAACTACGCTGCTAAACGTTGTCCAAATTCAAATTAACTTTAGGTATTGAGTTCTAAGCCTACATGGAGCATTACTACGAAGTTATTTTCTTGAAATTCGCTCGGCAAATCGTAACCCCGCCGAGTAGAAGTCGTCAGAATTACTCCAAATTGATTCCTATACAGTCAAAGGCTTCAGGTAAGCATTTCTCCCTTCTAAACTCTCGAAAAATGATATGTTTTCGGCTGTATTTTGTTAAGTTGAAGTATGGTTAATATTGGCATTATAAGTTATCATTTTGGTCGAATTTAGTACTGAGACTAGTCTCATTCTCCCAATAATACAATTACAGTTGGAAAGGGCTATTGAATACAAATTGAAACTCGCTAGTTAATCAAAAATCGGCGATCGAGATATGTTAAGGCAAATTCCTTCGAAAAGTTAGTTTCTTTAGTAGTGTAATACACTTTAAGTCCCAGTAAGAGAGCCAGAAGAATATCTATTGTGATTAGCTATTGCTCTTAGTTGAAACAAGTATTTATGTTTAGTTTGGGACTGACTTTGCCTGTATAGCCTTCCAAAACCAACCCCAGGGTTACTAGCTGTGTCGACGCCCGCTAGGGGCTAGATGACATTGCTCCAAGAAGCGGTATGCCGTTCGCGAGGGACGAAGATGGGTTCTGAGGGCCTCATACAGTCCATTCCATTGTTGGAGTATTATATGTCATATCGGCACCACACCCACGTCGATCTTAGTGCCCGGGGTGCAGATATCAGGAGTCCACTGGACTCAGACACAGCTGCAGTTCAGGGGCCAAGCGGGCTCAGTTGCAGACCCAGGGGACTAGTAGGATGGATATAGTTAGTAGATGACTCAATGTGACCTTGTTAGGAGTATATAGATTGAAGTGTACTCGCTAGGGCTTATGAGGGCCCCGGGGTGGGTTATTCTGTGTTGGTTGTACTTTCCGGCTTATAGGGGCCAGGTAGGTTTTTGTTTGCATTAATACTAGTAGATTAGACAACATGAATGTTAAGCTATTTAGGTAGTATCTCTACTCTTTTCATTCAGTTACTTTCAGTTTCCTTTTAGTTCATTCAGTTATTTACAATTGTTGTCTTACATATTCGGTATATATTGTACTGACACGCTTCTTGGAGCGCTGCATTATTTTACTATAGGTGCGGATAGATGTGGTTCAAGACCTTCCTAGTAGCCAACCAGGATTAGCAGTGCATTCGGCTCCTTTCCTCCGGAGCTAACAGTTAGAAGGTTTTCTTTTTTGATTGTACAGTTTATGGGTTATATCACTCCTAGAGGCTTGTAGATAATTTCATATTTCCTTTGGTTAGTTGTTGTCGGCCGTGTGGGGCCTGTGTATGCTTTATTTTACATGTTGGTCGTGTGGAGCCTTGTTTAGTTGTTAGTTAGCGGCCTTGTCGGCCATAGCTTAGTTTAGTGTTGAATTTACTTTACAGTTATAACTAGACATCATGATGGTCTTGCCAGTCCGCATAGGATTCCCTGTTATTACCTGTTTCTGGTTAGCTGTTTTCTTTTACAGGTGGCTATAAGGTCTTGTCGGCCGGGGGGCTGTATTTATAGCCGAGATATAGCCCATTATTTTCTTGAACTAGGTTGCAGGCATGCACCGGATATGCATAAGCCTAGCCAGGTCAGTCAGATGCCAGTATGGCACTAGGTGTCAGTTATGCATTCCAAGGTGGGGCGTGACATTGTGGATGCTATTGTGTTATGTATGAGAAGAAAAGATCTTCTATTCATAGAAGTCTAAATCTTCTTCTCCAAGAAAAAAGATAGCTATGGTGGAGTTTCTTTCCACAAAGAAAACCCTATCTACCAAGAAAACCATTTGAACTAAAACACAAATATGATGTAGAATCCAGGTAGGATAGGAAATTCAGGGCAAACTCTAACAAGTCTCCCCTTGGCCTAAATTTTCTGGTAAAATAATCTTGATCTTCGTTCTTTCTTCATCACTGCTGCTTGCCATGGTTAAAAATATTATGGGTTAAAAATGGTTTAAAAAATATTTTTTTTTGTAAGATGCAGCAACAGGATTGTTAAGAATATGGTTGAAAATTCATCTCTACATATAGCACTCTTGACAAAATCTTTATTATCATGAAATTGGTTGCAACTTGATTTGAACCTATCTTCAACCTTGCTCAATCATTGGCTAAACCATTAACTGAACCATTGACAATATCATTGGTGAAACCATTAGCTCTGATACCGGTTATTGAAATCGAAATAGCAGGGCGTCAAGCGTAAGCTAATAATTACAAAACCTTGTCGGCGATAAATCAGATGATAAAGAAAACTATACTAAAAAGGGCATAATAATTTATATGGTTTGACCAATTGATATAAATATTAAAAACTAATATAAAAGTATGAAAAATATTGAGATAATAATCTCCCCCTAAATAAAAAATTTTAATGACTATGTTGTGAATGTTATTGTGTTATGTATGAGAAGAAAAGCTCTTCTATTTATAGAAGTCTAAATCTTCTTCTCCAAAAAAAAAGATAGTTAATAGTGGAATTTTTTTTCATAAAAAATCTTATCTACCAAGAAAACCTTTTTAAACTAAACACAACTCTGATGTAAAATCAAAATAGGATAGGAAATTTAGGGCAAACCCTAACATTTATACAAATATGCGGACGTGTATTTGTTTCTTTCTTCCTTTAAAACGAATTTGAGCCACTAATCTAGCATCAGGCCCAGGCCATGAATTTCTTCCTTCTTTAATGACAAGTCCGATATGATGTCACAATACTGTATATGCAGTTATTCCCGATATTATTATCGATAATTTCTCATTTTGTCTTGAGATATTTAATTCGGCTCCTCTTTTCCATATCAGTTTGCTTTCATATAGCCCTATTCTGTCTGAGCACGTGTTCGAAGTAATTCCACCCCCACAATGTTGTTTTTTTAAATTTGGAATTATAAACTTAATGATGATCTTTTTATAGCTATAACATTATGTCATTTATGGTAAACTATAAAGTTAAACAGTTTCTATTTTAAAAAATCTGTCATCCTTTCGAAAAATCAAAAAAATATTTATGCATATAAAGTTAACAGAACTATATCATTGGGGGCAGATTTATTGTATAACATGTGGGTTCACCCAAATTCGATAG
>JACEIK010000403.1:33472-48058 GCA_018107945.1 Datura stramonium | reverse complement strand
TTTCAAGATATTTATTAAGGGGTATGTTTAAACTAAAAACATCACTTATTCTGAAATCGGAGGGAGTTGTATGTACTGCTACTACTTGCCCATTTTAAATAATGTTTGAGGTTTTTACATGTACTTCTTTGGTTCACTTTTACTTGTTTAGTATATTAAACATAGATTTTTTGTTTCTATTTTTCATTTTTTGTATATCAAGAGAAAAAGAAATATTTTTTAGCATTAATTACTTATTCATGAAATTATTTTTCAAGATTTAAGACTAAACATCAATTAATATGAATCTCATAATAAAATACTCATATTAGTCATTACTCCCTTTAGTCCATATTAACTAAATTTGTGAGCCATTTTCTAATGTTCAAAATAAGTTAATTGTTCAATCTTCAAAAAAGTTATTGAAAGTTTCATTCATTTTTTCCTTTCATTTACATTTTCTAGGTGATGAGTTTAAGAGATTTAACTTCTCATATTTATGTTATACTTCGAATTATTTTGTGGCTGAAATTTCCTAGCTCCAAAATTTTTGATTTCAATTAAAAGAATTAGTCATCCTAAGAGCCTCGTTTTGAATTTTGTAATAAATTAAAAACTTAGTCAATGTTGGGATCTCCAATTGCTTCATTAAGTACAGTTATCATGATAAAATTTCAACCCTTTACAGTAGTGATTATCTCTATTTTTAAAAGTAATTTGAAAATAGGGAAAATGGTCAAATTTATCCTTCTACTTTAATTTAATAGCTAATTTTACCCTCCGTCATACTATAGGGTCAAATATACCCCTGTGTTAGTTTATTACTAAAGTATTTAAAAATACTCTTGTCACGGCCCACCTTGGGAGGCATGACCGGCACCTAGTGCCACACTGGGTCTAAACTAGTCTAATTGGACTGATGTACTACTGGTGCACATTGACACTCAATTCAAGAAACCAACGAGCTATATCTCGGCTGTAAATATAGCCCCTGACCAAAAAGGCCACCTGTAAAAGAAGACAGCTAACTAGAACAACACAATAACAGGGATCCTATGCGGGCCGACAAGACCACCATGTTGTCTAGTTATAACCGAAATGTAAATCAGGCGTTAAACTACGCTATGGCCGACAAGACCGCTATCTAACAGCTAAACAAGGCCCCACACGGCCATCACAGAAAATAAAGAACACATGGACCCCACATGACCAACAACAAACTAACCACAGAGAATATACAATAGTCGGCAAGCCTCTAGGAGTGATATGATGGTCAGAAAAGGGTCCCGACCTACCCAAAATTGTACATCAAAATTAAACCTCGTTTAACTTTCAACTCCGGAGGGAAGGAACTGAATAAAATGCTGACCTCAGTTGAAGGCTAGGAACGTCCCAAACCGTGTCTATCTACACCTGCAGGCAAGTAATGCAGCGCCCGGGTGGGCGTCAGTATAATATGTACTGAATATGTAAGGAAGAAGGATAATAACTGACTGAAAGCTGGTAAATCTATAATAATTTAAAAGAGGAAGTAAGGATTTAACCTGCAATACCTTTACCGTCTGAATTATCTAAACAACAAATCTATATATGCAAACAAGAACCTAACCGAGCCCCGATAAGTCTGGAAGGTACAAACAACAAAAAAATCTACCTGGGCCCCCATAAGCCCCGGNCCCCCAACTTACCTGACCACTAAGGACTTTTGCATAAACTGCAATTCGGGGTGGTCCTCGTGGCCTCAATCTGATGCAACTCATTATGGCCTTCACGACCTCAGTAAATGAAACTCAGTACGACCCTTACAACCTCAGTAAATAAAACTCAGTGTGGCCCTTACATCCTCAGTAAATGAAACTCAACACGGCCCTTACAACCTTAGTAAATGGAATTCGATACGGTCCTTACAGCCTCAGTAAATGGAACCCAATACGACCCTTACGGCCTCAGTAAATGAAACTCAATACGGTCCTTACAGCCTCAGTAAATGGAACTTAATACGGCCCTTACAGCCTCAGTAAATGAGACTCAATATGACCCTTACCGCCTTAGTAAATAGAACTCAATACATCCCTTACAGCCTTAGTAAATGGGACTCAATACTGCCCTTACAGCCTTAGTAAATGGAATTCGATACGACCCTTACGACCTCAGTAAATGGGATAATAACTAACTACTCAACTTTGTGGGAAGATCATTCTAGCTAGGCTAACTCGGACAAGAATTATTATTTCATCACTATAGGCTTAATTCAATTTACAACAGCTGACCCAAATAGGTTTACTCTGAAGTACTGTAGACATACGGGTCGTATTAACTTTACGACGAACATAACTTGCTGAAATGATAGCCTTACATACCTTAAATGCCGACTTCCTGTTTGACCGGCGAGTTTCAACCTGAATTTAACAGCTCTTCGCAACTGTAATCGTATTACTGGGAGAACGAGACTAGTTTCAACACTCAATTCAAAAAAATGATAACTTTTAATAATAATATCAACTACACCTTAACTTGATGAAATACGACCGAAAATGTATAATTTTCCGAGAGTTCAGAAGGGAGAAATGCTTACTCGAAGCCTGTGATCATATGAAAATTAGTTTGAAGCAATTCTGACGACTTCTACTCGGCGGAGTCCCAATTCGCCAAGCGTTTTTCATGAAACTAACTCCATAGTAATGTTTTCCACAGGCTTATAATTCAATACCCGAAGTTAATCGGAGTTTGGACGGAGTTTGGTAGCATAATCGGACGAAAAATGTTGAATTCTCTCTTCTCACACTCTCTCTGGTCGTGACTATGTTGGAAAATGATCACAAATGAACTTAAGGACCCTTATATACATTTAGGGGCGGTGGCAAGGGGGCGCCTCGCGCCACTCAATGCAGCAACTTAGGGCCGCGTCGCCTCCCATTGCGGAGTCTCCCTAGCCTGTCGAGCCTCTCAAGGCACTGGCAGGGCTGGTGCATCGCGCTTCCCAGAGAGCCAAGGTGCTGGCACGTCGCGCTAGCGCTTGCGGCTTGACCTCGTTCGACCCGACCTTGGGGGTTTCCTACACACGTTGTACCTTCTTTATTTAACACAACTCCACACGTACGTTTATAAGTTACTAACTCTTACGGGGTGTAACATCCTCCCCCCTTAGGAACATTCGTCCTCGAATGTCTATTTCGACTCATAAGGGATTAACTCTTGTAACTATTTTCCTGAAAACATTTCGGCAGAGTCCCCCCTATAATATGAACTAACTGAAAAATCCTGAAACGTAGAAAAGCCCAATATAGGTATATCACATGATGCTATAGCACTTTCTTGCACAAAAGAATGACAGCCAACTGAACAGTATCAATAATATAAATCATAAACAATAGCTGAATCAACGACTCTACCTTAACTGCATAACCAAAACTAATCCTGGAATAGACGAGGATATCTAGATCTCATGTCGTCCTCAGCTTCCTAGGCCATTTCTTCTTTATTTCTGTTTCTCCACAGTACCTTAATGGAGGTAACATCTTTGGTTCTCCACCTGCGAACTTGTCGATCTAATATGGCTATGGGGACCTCTTCGTAGGCTAATTCCTCAGTAATCTGGACATCCTCAACTGGCACAACACAGGACAGATCTCCTATACACTTCCGTAACATCGATACATGAAAGACTGGGTGAACAGACTCCAACTTCGAAGGCAAATCTAACTTGTATGCCACCTAGCCTATTCTCCGGAGGACTCGATACAACTAGATAAACCTCAGGCTAAGCTTTCCCTTCCTACCAAACCTCATTACGCCTTTCATGGGCGAGACTTTCAGAAACACCCAGTCATCTACATTGAATTCCTGGTTTCTACGCCACACATTGGCATAAGATTTATGACGACTCTGAGTTGTCAATAAACGTTCTCTGATAAGCTTTACTTTCTCCTCTGATTGGTGGACCATATCTGGTCTAATTAACTCTGATTCTCCTACCTCGAACCAACCAACTGGGGACCTACACTTTCGCCCATATAAAGCCTCGTATGGGGCCATTTGAATTGCTGAATGATAACTATTATTATAACAAAACTCAATAAGGGGTGAATATTCATCCTAGATGCCCCCAAAGTCTAGCACGCATGCCCGTAGCATATCCTCGGGTGTCTGAATCATACGCTCTACCTGCCCGTCTATTTGAGGATGAAATGTCGTGCTCAAATTCACTTGTGTTCCCAAACCTTTCTGCAATGACTGCCATAATCTAGCTGTAAATTGTGCTCCTCTATCATAAATAATAGACATTGGGACACCATGTAATCTGACTACCTCTCTAATGCACAACTTGGCATAGTCCTCGGCTGAAAAAGTGGTCCTAACTGGCAGAAAATAAGTTGATTTCGTTAATCTGTCAACAATTACCCAGATGGAATCAAATTTACGCTTGGTACGGGGTAGTCCTATCACGAAGTCCATATTAACTGACTCCCACTTCCACATAGGTATAGCTATCTCCTGAGTTAGGCCGCCGGGTTTCTGATGTTCCGCTTTTACCTGTTGACAATTGGGACACTGCGCTACAAATTTAGCAACACTCTTCTTCATTCCAGGCCACCAATATATCTCTTTTATGTCATGGTACATCTTCATTGAACCTAGGTGAAGGGAATATAGAGAATAATGTACTTCTGCCATAATTTGATGGCAGAGTCCTACTAAATTCGGGACGCAAAGGCGACCTCTATACCTCAAGACTCCATCCCTGGCTACTTCAAAAACTGATATTTCACCCTGATGTACCCTATCTCTGAGCTCTGCTAAATAGGAATCTTCATATTGTTGTTCCTTTACCTCTACTACCAGGGATGACACTATTGTATTCTGAATTATGGCTCCATTATCCCCTGTATCAACTATCCGAACTGCTAAACTAGCTAGCCGGTGCAATTCTCGAGCCATTTCCCGCTGTTTCGGCCTTAGGTATGCCGAATTTTCCATAGATCGACAGCTAAGAGCATCTGCCACAATATTAGCTTTTCCTGAGTGATATAAGATGTTTACATCATAATCTTTCAACAATTCCAACCAACGGTGTTGTCGCAAATTCAGCTCTTTCTGTGTGAAGATGTACTGAAGACTTTTATGGTCAGTAAAAATATTCACATGCACCCCATATAAGTAATGCCTCCATATCTTTAAGGCGTGAACCACTGTAGCCAACTCTAGATCATGAGTGGGATAGTTCTTTTCATGTTTTCTCAACTGCCTCGAAGCATAAGAAATTACCTTTCCACGTTGCATCAAAACACATCCTAACCCCACACCTGATGCATCACAATACACTATATAACCTTTTGAACCTTCTAGCAAAGCTAATACTAGAGCTGCGATCAATCTGTTTTTCAATTTCTGGAAACTTTGCTCGCAAGCTTCGGTCCACTGAAACTTGGCTACTTTTTGAGTCAATTTAGTCAACGGTGCTGATAGAGTAGAATACCCTTCCACGAACCTTCTGTGATATCCGGCTAACCCCAAGAAACTACGAACCTCTGTTGGAGTCGTAGGCCCAAGCCATGTTTTCACTGCCTCAATTTTCTGCGAGTCGACCTGAATACCAGCTTCTAATACAATGTGGCCCAAGAAAGCTACAGAATTTAACCAGAACTCAGATTTAGAAAACTTTGCATACAACTGGCGGTCTCTGAGGATCTTGAGTACTGTTCGCAAATGACCTTTATGTTATGTTTCTGAGCGGGAGTAGACTAAAATATCATCAATGAACACTATTACAAACATATCTAAATACGGCTTGAAGATATTATTCATGAGGTCTATGAACACTACTGGCGCGTTAGTCAACCCGAAGGACATAACGAGAAATTCAAAGTGGCCATACCTGGTTTTGAAAGCTGTTTTCGAGATATCTTTCTCCCAAACTCGAACCTAGTGGTACCCAGATATCAAAATCAATTTTAGAAAAGTATTTCGACCCTTGCAGCTGGTCAAACAAATCATCTATTCTCGGAAGAGAATATTTATTCTTAACAATAACTTTATTCAATTGTTGGTAATCTATGCACATGCGTAGGGAACCATCTTTCTTTCTTACAAACAAAACTGGCACACCCCACGATGACGTACTAGGTCTAATGAAACCTTTGCCTAACAGATCTTTCAGCTACTTTTTCAATTCTCTAAGCTCTGCAGGTGCCATTCTATACAGGGGGATAGATATCAGATGAGTATCTGGTAGCAAATCTATAGAGAAGTCTATTTCCCGCTCTGGGGGAGTACCAGGAAGTTCATCTGAAAATACATCTGGGAACTCATTAACAACTGGGATAGACTGTAGGGTCGGGGATTCTACTTGCACATCCCGAATCCTGATAATATGGTAGATACAACCCTTTGCTATTAATTTTTTCGCTCGAAGATAGGATATAAACTTACTTTTTGGCGCAGCTATATTACCCCTACACTCTCGCACTTCCTCCCCCGAAAAATGAAATCGGACAATTCTGGTCCAACATTCTATAGTAGCATAACATGGTGCCAGCCAATCCATGCCCATAATCACATCAAAATCAATCATTTCTAATTCTACTAGATCTGCTGAGTCTGACGACCAACAACCTCTACTATACAACCCTGGTAAATTCTTCTAGCAATAATAGAGTCACCAACAGGGGTAGATACTTAAAAGGATCGCTGAAGCAATTCTGGTGCTATATCAAACTTTTGGGCTACTAATGGAGTAACATACGACAAAGTGGAACCCAGATCTATCAAAACATAAACTGAGTGAGAACAAACATTTAATATACCTGTCACAACATCTGGCGATGACTCTAACTCCTGTCGCCCTGGAAATGTGTATGTACAATCCTGACTGTTACCCGATCTAGATGCCCCCGATCTGCCTCGGCCTCTGCCGGCTGGAGCTGAGGGCCTACGCCCTATAGAAGGTGCTGGGGCATACGAACCTGTCGAAGATCTACTCTGCCGGTCCTGACCGCCCTGGCGTCTAGTCGGGAAGTCTCTCATCATATGTCATTTCTATTTGCAGGTATAACAAGCATTGGAACCATATTTGCACCTCCCTAAATGCCGGCTACGACAAATACTACACCGGGGTATAGCTAACTCTGTCTGATCTGACCCCCTGTGCTGCTGTAAGCCTAGCGTTCGTGAACTTTCGCCGGGGCCTGACTACCTCTGATGATTTGATCGACCGTCCTGCTGCTGCTGGAATGGAGCCCTAGGTGGTCTACCTAAAAAATGGGGCCTGGGCCCACCCTGGAAATCTATCTGAAAATCTGTGGGTCTAGCCCTCCGACGCTGCTCTTGACCTGACCTTTCCATAGCATACTGACGCTGTCTGAGCTCCTCTATATTCTGAGCAAAGTCCTGGATCCGTGAAATATCCATATCCTCCCGCAGTGTGGCTATAATGCAAGATTCTATATATTCTGGTGCGATCCCCATGATAAATCGGTGTACCCTGGCTGGCATGGTATCAACAAACAAGGGTGCATACCTGGTTAGGGAGTCAAATCTCAATGCATACTCCCTGACACTCATCATGCCCTGCTCAAGATGCAAAAACTGCTCTACTCTAGCCTGCCGGACCTCCTGGGGCAAATAATGATCTATCAAAGCCTTTGAAAAGACGGGCCATGTAGGTGGAGGTTCATCTCTGCCTCGGAATCTTTCCCAACTCTCGTACCACAAAATCTCTATGTCTCGCAATCTGAATACTGCTAGCTCAACTGATTCTGTGGACGAGGCATGCATGACCCGGAATATTCTCTGCAACTGGTCTATAAAGTTCTGAGGGTCCTCTCTGCTATCTGTCCCTGTAAACTGCAGGGGACTCAGGGCCAGGAACTCATGAACTCTCGAACTAACGAGCCCCTCAGCGGGCTCAACGACAGCTGGTACCACCGACTGAGGCTGACATTGAGCAGCCATCATCTGTACCAACATATAAAATGCACCACTGAGCTCCTGATCTGATGGCATAAGAATAACTGGGGGTGGTACTGGTTTATCTGTCGCCCTGGCGGGCTCTGAATGGGGTGGTGAATGCTAGGGAGATCGAGGTGGTTTCCCCCTATCGCCCTCAGATCGGGCTGACTCAACTTGGGCCCCCCTACTGGTGCCCTCTCCTGCTGCCGCATCTAGCTCTCGACCCGTCGCGGTCTACTGTGTGTCTGACATTTCTCTGTAAACAAATAGGATAACATAAGCTCAGGAAGTCACCCTATACAGCACGGCTCTACAACACGATTGGAGGAGAAAAAGAGTAACCATACTATTTATGGCTTGCAGCCTCCTGCTTATACAATGTGGTGCACAACACACCCATAGACAAGACTCTGCTTGGCACGGCTTGCAAACTCCCTGGGATATGACCTGCTCTGATACCAAGTTTGTCACGCCCCACCTTGGGAGGCATGACCGGCACCTAGTGCCACACTAGGTCTGAACTAGTCTAACTGGACTGGTGCACTACTGGTGCACATTGACACTAAATTCAAGAAACCAACGAGCTATATCTCTACTGTAAATACAGCCCCTGGCTGACAAGGCCACCTGTAAAAGAAGACAGCTAACTAAAACAATACAATAATAGGGATCCTATGTGGGTAGCCAAGACCACCATGCTGTCTACTTATAACCGAAACATAAATCAGGTGCTAAACTACGCTATGGCCGACAAGGCTGCTATCTTATAGCTAAACAAGGCCCCCACGACCATCCCAGGAAATAAAGAACACATGGACCCCACACGACCAACAACAAACTAACCACAGAGAATATACAACAGTCGGCAAGCCTCTAGGAGTGATATGATGGTCGGAAAAGGGTCCCGACCTACCCAAAATTGTACATCAAAATTAAACCTCGTTTAACTTTCAACTCTGGAGGGAAGGATCTGAATAAAATGCTGATCTCAGTTGAAGGCTAGGAACGTCCTGAACCGTGTCTATCTACACCTGCAGGCAAGTAATGCAGCGCCTGGGTGGGCGTCAGTACAATATGTACCGAATATGTAAGGAAGAAGGATAATAACTGATTGAAAGCTTGTAAATCTATAATAATTTAAAAGAGGAAGTAAGGATTTAACCTGCAATACCTTTACCGTCTGAATTATCTAAACAACAAATCTATGTATGCAAACAAGAACCTAACTGAGCCCCGATAAGTCTGGAAGGTACAAACAACACAGAAAAACCTGCTTGGGCCCCTATAAGCCCCGACAAGTACAAACAAGATCCCCCCTTACCTGACCAATAAGGACTTTTGCATAAACTGCAACTCGGGGTGGCCCTCGTGGCCTCAATCTGATGGAACTCATTATGACCCTCACGACCTCAGTAAATGAAACTCAGTACGACCCTTACAACCTCAATAAATGAAAATCAGTACGGCCCTTACAACCTCAGTAAATAGAACTCAACACGAGCCTTACAACTTTAGTAAATGGAATTCGATACGGCCCTTACAGCCTCAGTAAATGGAACCTGATACAGCCCTTACAACCTCAGTAAATGGAACTCAATACGGCCCTTACAACCTCAGTAAATGGAACTCAACATGGCCCTTACAGCGTCAGTAAATGGGACGACCCTTACAACCTTAGTAAATGAAACTCAATACGGCTCTTACAACCTCAGTAAATGGGACTCAATATGGCCCTTACAGCCTTAGTAAATGGAATTCGACACGGTCCTTACAACCTCAGTAAATGGGATAACAACTAACTACTCAACTTTGGGGGAAGATCATTCTAGCTAGGCTAACTTGGGCAAAAATTATTATTTCATCGCTATAGGCTTAATTCAGTTTACAACAGCTGACCCCAATAGGTTTATTCAGAAGTACTATAGACATACGAGTCGTATTATCTTTACAGCGAACATAACTTGCCGAAAGGATAGCCTTACACACCTTAAGTGCCGATTTCCTGTTTGACCGGCGAGTTTCAACCTGAATTCAATAGCCCTGCGCAACTGTAATAGTATTACTGGGAGAACGAGACTAGTTTCGGTACTCAATTCGAAGAAAATGATAATTTTTCATAATAATATCAACTACACCTTAACTCGACGAAATACGACCGAAAACGTATAATTTTCCAAGAGTTTAGAAGGGAGAAATGCTTACTCGAAGCCTGTGATCGTATGAAAATCAGTTTGAAGCAATTTTGATGACTTTTACTCCACGAAGTCCCAATTGCGCGGGCGTTTTTCATGAAACTAACTCCGTAGTAATGTTTTCCGCAAGCTTATAATTCAATACCTGAAGTTAATCGGAGTTTGAACAGCATTTGGTAGCGTAATCGGACGAAAAACATTTAATTCTCTCATCTCACACTCTCTTTGACCGTGACTATGTTGGAAAATGATCACACATGAACTTAAGGACCCTTATATACATTTAGGGGAGGTGGCAAGGGGGCGCCTCACGCCACTCAATGCGGCAACTTAGGGCCACATCGCGCCTCCCATTGCGGAGTCTCCCCGGCGCGCAGCGCCTCTCAAGGCACTGGCATGACTGGTGTGCCGCGCTGCCCAGAGCGCCAAGGCACTGGTGCGTCGCGCTAGCCCTTACGGCCTGACCTCGTTTGACCCGACCTTCGGGGTTTCCTACACGCATTGTACCTTCTTTATTTAACACAACTCCACGCGTACGTTTGTAAGTTACTAACTTTTACGGGGTGTAACAACCCCTCATTTGAATGGAATCCCCAAATCTCCAAAGGCAAACATGGAGATAGGACAATATTTTGGTTACTCTTCGTAAATTGAACTTCAACTTTTGATTCTAAAGCAATTTTTCCCAAATTATTTAAATGGAGCCAAAAAATAAATAACAATACAAAATAATTTTATTTGAGCAAATCATCTAATCTTATATATTTTATTTGTAGATCTTATGCATTATATATTGATTATGAATGTTACCATATCAACACNATCATATTTTATTTATAGATCTTATGCAATATTTATTGATAATAAATGTCACTGTATCAACTCGAAAACATTCACAAATAGCTACAATATGCTTTAATTTTTATAATATAATGTATATGAAATTACATTAAATATTTATAATTACTTTCTTTAAGAAATTATAGCCTTTTAAGACTTTAGTTGCTCTTCATTTCTTATTTCTTGTTCATCACAATTGCATTTTCTGTGAGGCTTCAGATTGAGAAAAAGAGGAAAAATAGAATAATACTATAGGTTGTCTTTGAAAAAACAAAAACCTTTCAAGTGAGGAAATATTAGAAAAACTAAATATTAATACAAAATGTTTAAAAATTCAAAATGCAATCTATTTGAATTTGAAGACAAAGAAGGCATTTTTTAATTTTATTTTTATACTTTGATAATTAGAGTATAGATTATCCTATAAATACAAGCAGTAATTTGCAATATTTCATGAAATGTATCAATGCTAAATCATAAACGCAGATATGGATGAATATATAGAAAGCTGAAGCATAACCAAGAACTTAACAAACACATGTTTTCATAACAGCAGAATTCAACCCACACGAAACGAGATTTTTACTAGTGCAACATAAAGACAGTAACTGAAGAAAATAAAAACAGACTCGGCATTCTACAGCCTACATCATTGCTCAGTACTCCTCATCATCTTCTCCCTCACCTTCGTCATCACCTTCAGCACCAACCTCCTCATAATCCTTCTCTAGGGCAGCAAGATCTTCACGGGCTTCACTGAATTCACCTTCCTCCATGCCCTCACCAACATACCAATGCACAAAAGCACGCTTGGCATACATCAGATCAAACTTGTGGTCAATACGTGAGAAGACCTCAGCAACACTTGTTGAGTTGGAAATCATGCATACAGCCCTCTGCACCTTGGCAAGGTCACCACCAGGAACAACAGTTGGTGGCTGATAGTTGATACCACACTTGAATCCTGTGGGGCACCAGTCAACAAATTGGATGGTGCGCTTAGTCTTGATGGTAGCCACAGCAGCATTAACATCCTTTGGCACCACATCACCACGGAACATGAGACAACAGGCCATGTACTTGCCATGGCGAGGGTCACACTTAACCATCATAGAAGATGGCTCAAAGGCACTGTTGGTGATCTCTGCAACTGAAAGCTGCTCATGGTAGGCTTTCTCAGCAGAAATGACAGGGGCATATGAGGAAAGCATAAAATGGATCCTGGGATAGGGCACAAGGTTGGTCTGGAATTCATTCACATCAACATTCAGAGCCCCATCAAACCTCAAAGAAGCTGTCAGAGAAGAAATAACCTGCACAGGTTGAACAAAAATTAGTACCAGCTAATTAATTCAATACCACAATCATATACATTATTATGTTACCTGTGAGATAAGGCGGTTAAGGTTGGTATAGGTAGGACGCTCAATATCCAATGAGCGCCTGCAAATGTCATAGATGGCTTCATTATCCAAGAGGATTGATACATCAGTGTGCTCAAGAAGGGAATGAGTTGACAGGACACTGTTGTAAGGCTCAACAACAGAAGTTGAGACCTGTGGTGAGGGATAAATTGTGAAACCAAGTTTGGACTTCTTGCCATAGTCAACTGAGAGACGTTCCAGAAGAAGTGACCCCAGACCGGAACCAGTACCACCACCAACAGCATTGAAGACCAAAAACCCTTGAAGACCAGTACAGTTGTCTGCAAGCTTCCGGATGCGATCCAAGCACAGATCAACTATCTCTTTCCCAACTACAAGCAGACACAAAGAAAACTATTAGCCTTTAAAACCAAATGTAATTTAAATAAGACTGAGTAAGGAGTGATATTTACTGGTATAGTGGCCACGGGCAAAGTTGTTGGCTGCATCTTCTTTGCCACTTATGAGCTGTTCAGGGTGAAAGAGTTGTCGGTATGTTCCTGTCCTCACTTCATCAATGACGGTGGGCTCAAGATCTACAAAGACAGCTCTAGGGACATGCTTTCCAGCTCCAGTTTCACTGAAGAAGGTGTTGAATGCATCATCACCCCCTCCTACAGTCTTGTCACCTGGCATCTGGCCATCAGGCTTTGGAAAACAGAAGAAAGAATTTTAGCAATTCATAATTAACATGTCCCTCACAAGATCCATAAGGTTTAGAACAAGTAAAGAAAGTAAATTCCAGGACAAGACCATCAAACTTGGAAATGTAACTAAGTATCAAAACAACCTCGTCTCCAAGGAACCTCGTTGAAGCATCATACCTCACCTCATACATAAGATACTTATGAATTCAACACATAAACTTATTCAATCAGATCTATCTATTGAAATAGTTCCACAAGTTGAATCAAACAACTACGAGTTCAACAAGTGAATATTCCATCAGATAATTATTCAATCAGATCTACCTATCGAAATAGCTCCACATTTGGATCCAACGATTGAATATTCCATCAGACCTACTGAAAATAATCACATTTCTACAACAGGAAACCCACGGATCCTAAACGTAAATTTTTCAATCAGATCTAGAGAATAAATTCTTTCACATTTGGAATCAGTCGGACAGTTATCAAACCTATATAAAAAATAGTCTACCAGATCTACCAAAAAGCATTAACGTTACCGGCCAATCGGACATTATCAATCAGATCTATCGAAAAAAACAATCACATCTTAAATCAATCATAACATACATAACCTAAAAATAAATCATTCAACCAGATCTGGAAAATATTTCACATTTTCAACGATTTAAGTGAAACAAAACACACATTTCAAAATCATCGAAGGTGATTAAGGAAGACAAAAAAACAAACTATACCTGAATGCCGTGCTCGAGGCAGTAAAGTTCCCAGCAGGCATTTCCGACCTGAATACCGGCCTGACCAATGTGGATCGATATGCACTCTCTCATTTTCGGTAGAAAAAATTCGAAACCCTAAAATTCAAGGAAGATGATAGAAGAAGAACGGCGTTTATCAAGACGCCGTTTCAAAAACAGAAAAAAGGATTTGAGTTTCGAATTTCGAATTGTGAGTCTCTCGTTTACTGAAGGGGCCTCTTCTTTATAGGGAAAAATAAGTGATAGGAGGCAAAACGGATATCGGGTTAATTAATCCGGGTCATTAACTATGGTTAATATTGTCTCCGATAATTTCGACTTTAAATATTAACCATGGGTTAAGTTAGGTGTAAAGCCCGCTCTGTTTTGAATTATTTTGAATTGTTGTGGAAAAGGACGTTGCTCCTTCACTAGAATTGTGGAGTAGTATTTAAAAATAAAATTAAACTATATTATATTTAACTGAATCATAAAAAAGAATTTAAATTTTAAGTACAATTTGTATTGCTTCTTATACAATTTTTTATAGTCATGATACTTTTTTCATGATTTTTCTATATAATAGAAATAATACTAATAATACAAATAGAATATATGATAAAGTTAAAGTAAAAATGAAGAAGCAATAAACAATTTTAATGGAAAAAAGATAAGATGAGTCGTAGATGGGTCGGTTCGAGCACCTCACATATCGACGGTTTTTTAATGCCTTAAAAAATCAAGAGTAATGGTTCTAGTGTCTTTGTATTTATTTTATGAAAGAATATCTAACTTTTAAATTTTAACAATGTTCTTT
>JACEIK010000403.1:10778-21526 GCA_018107945.1 Datura stramonium | reverse complement strand
GTACTTTTCTTTATTATGACTAAATATAACATATTAAATAAAATAAAATATTTTAAAAAAAAATTATTTTGATAAAATCTCTCATTAATAAATTTGGGTTAGATATCAGCCCAAAACTTTGATGAGTTGGGCTAAAATAGGCTGAGCTAATAAAAGAGCGAGTCAATTATCATCCCAAACTTGAGCAAGTTGGGCAAGTTATGATCTCATGGGCTGATTTTGCCAACTATTTATACATATGTATGTATGTGTATATATATATTGCTTCCATATACTATTATCATATGTTTTATATTGTTATACCCTATAAGAATTTAGCGGTTAGTATGAATGCGCGTGGATTTGTGATGAGTAATGAGTGTTTGATGCGTGCAGGAAGAGCCTCGGAAGCAAGGTCGGGCGAGACCAGGCCGTGAGGGGCCAGCCGACCTGTGCATTTGGCAGTGCGGCGCGCCGGGCATACTGGCACCCTGGGAGGTATGGCGCGGCATGCCTGTGGCGCCTTGGCCAGCGCGAGGTGCCCCTAGGCCACCGCCCTATGCCTATATAAGCCCTCTTTGTTTAATTTTAATTCATTATCAAATGAACCCACGACCAAAATTAGAGAAAGCACACTATGTTCATCAAATTTTCGTCTAATTATGCTATCAAACGTCGTCCAAATGCAAATTAACTTCGGGTAACAAGTTCTAGGCCTAAGGAAAGCATTTCTATGGAGTTATTTCTTTAAAATTTTATTGGCATATAACAATCCCATCGAGTAAAAGTTATCAGAATTACTCCAAATTGAATCCTAAATGGTCACAGACATTAAGTAAGCATTTCTCCATTCTGAACTCTCGAGGAATTGTAGGTTTTCGGCCGAGATATTTAGAGTTGAATTATGGTTAATATTATTATCGAAAGACATTGTTATTTGCCAAATTTAGTATTGAAATTAGATCTATTCTTTCAGCATAAGGGTTGTAGTTGAGTGGAACAACCGATTACAGGTTGAAACCTGCAGGTTAACAAAAGTCGGCATTCGAGGTATGTCAAGGCAAATTCCTTTGGAAAGTTATTCCTGTCATATTGTAATACAACCTAAATCCTTGTAAGAAAGCTAGAAGCATGAATATTGTGGTTAGCTTCTACTATTAGTTGAGATTAGCATTTCCTATTTAGATTAGGGCTGACCCTACCCTATGTAGCCTTCCATTGTCCAACCTCAGGATTTCTAGCTATGTCATCGCCTACGGGGCTATATGGATAGCTCAAAGGAGCTATATGTTGTCCGAAGGGACTATACTCATTCCTAAGGGCCATATTACAGTCCATCCATGGCTGGATTCTTATTTTTATGTCGTATCGGCATCACTGCCCCATGTCGAGCCTATGTGCCCAGGTTGCAGTTACAGGAGTCCACCGGACTCAGACACAGCTATAGGAGCAGACCGGGCTCAATTTCAGTCCCAGGGGATAGGCAGGTTGGCTATAGTTACCTGTTGACTCATTTTGACCTTGTTAGGGGTATATAGATTAAAGTGTGCTCGCCAAGACTTATGGGGGTTAGGTAAGGTTCTTGTTAGCATTATTTATTATAAGTTATACAGAAAGTTATAGGGAAATGCATGTTGTATCTCTTATCCTTTCTATTGTATAGTTTTTAGTTTGGTAATTAGTATTATTCAGTCATTTTCATTAATGTCTTACATATTCGGTACATATTATACTAACGACAAACTTGGGGAACTACATTACACTCTTGCAGGTACGGATAGACGCAGTTCAGGACCTCCCTAGTCATTAGCCAGAGTCAGTATTCTAATCAACTCCTTTCCTATGGGGTTGTTAGTTAGAAGGTTTGTTCTTTTGTTGTATAGTTTATGGGTAGGTCGGGGCCCTGTCCTGATCATTATTCCACTCTTAGAGGCTTGCAGGCTACAGATTCTCAGTTGTTGGTTTTGGTTGTTCGTCGTGTTGGGACTATGTATGTTTATTTTGTGTGATAGTTGTGTAGGGCCTAGTTTAGCTTTTAATTAGCAGCCTTATCAGCTATAGCATAGTTATGACTACCTATTTTAATTTTTCTATAACTAGAAAGTATGGTGGTCTCGTCGGCCCGCATAGGATCCCTTATTGCGTGTTGTTGGTTAGCTGTTTTCTGTTTAGAGGTGGCTATGCGGCCATGTCGGCCGGAGGCTGTATCTACAGCTGAGATTTAGCTCATCGTTTTCTTGATTTGAAAAGAAGGCATGCACCAGAAGTGCATAAGCCCAGTCAGGTCAGTTTAGATCCCAGTATGGCACCAGGTTCCAGTCATGCCTCCCAAGGTGGGGCGTGACAAACTTGGTATCAGAGCAGGTTGTATCCTAGGGAGTCTGCAAGTCGTGTCTAGTAGAGTCTTGTATGTGGGTGTGTTGTGCACCACATTCCATAGATAGGAGGCTACGGGCCATAATAGTGTGGTTACCCTTCCTTCTTCTTCAGTCGTGCTGTAGAGCTATGTTGTATAGGGTTGAGTCCCTAAGCTTACCTTATTCTACTTATCTACAGAGAAATTTCGGACACACGACAGACTACGACCGGTTGGAAGTTTGATGTTGTGGTAGGAGAGGGCACTAGCAGGGTGCTCTAGTCTGAGCCAGCCCGATCTGAGGGCAATAGGGAGACTTCATCCCAGTCTCCCCAGCAGTCTCCGCCACGCTAGGAGTCCTCTAGGGCAGAGGACATGTAGGCACCACCTCTAGCAGTTCCTATACCTATACCATCGATCAGGAGGTTAGGAGCACCATCTATATGTTAGCTTGGATGATGGCCGCTTAGCGCCAACCCGTGGTACTAGTGGTTGCTGAATATTCAGGAGGACCTGGACATTCGAGGGTACAAGAGTTCCTAGCCCTGATTCCCCCGCAGTTCACAGGGACGGATCGGGGAGAGGACCGTCAAGACCTCCTGGACCAGTTATAGTGGATTTTTAGGGTGATGCATACTACGCCCGTGGAGTCGGTTGAGTTAGCGGTATTTTAATTACGGGACATAGCAGTATTATGGTACGAGGGCTGGTAGAGGTCCCGAGGTAGAGATGCTCCCCCTCCGACTTGGTCTAGCTTTTTAGTGGAATTTCTAGATTGCTACTTGCCGCGGGAAATCCAACAGGCTCGGGTGGACCAGTTTCTGCACCTGGGGTAGGGATCGATGACTGTCTAAGAATATGCTATGAAATTTGATTCCTTTGCCAGATATGTGCTAGATCTTGTAGATATCACGACAGCTAGAGTACATCGATTTATTATGGGGCTGGTCCTAGAGTATGTGGAAACTTGTGTTACAGCTACTTTACTAAAGGACATGGACATCGCCCGCATTCAGTCTTTCGTTTAGAATATTGAGGGGATCAGACAACGACAACGGGAGGTAGAAAGGATAAATCAAGAGCAACGCCAGCGGGTCAAGACCAGTGATATGCAGGCTGAATTTCAGGGCAGAACCAGGCCATGAATATCACGCAGGCCACCCAGACCTCCACCGCCACAGCAGTAGGTTAGTAGAATGGATCTTCGGAGGCAGTCAGGACCCGACGAGAGATCACAGGCATTAGGCTTTTAGCAGTAGAGAGGGTCAGATCAGAGTAGGTCCATGGTGCCATGTTGTGTTATTTGCAGTCATTTCTGGGCATGCAAATATGGTTCTACTGCTTGTTACACTTGTGGAAAATAAGGTCATATGATGAGGGATTTTCCAGCTAGAGTTTAGGGTGATCGGGACCGACATGACAGATCTTCAGCAGGGTCATATGCCCCAGCACCTTCAGTAGGGTGTAGGCCCTCAGCTCCATCCGGCAAAGGCCGAGGCAGGTCAGGGGCATCCAGTTTAGGCGGTGGTCCAGATCTCACTTATGCTTTATCGGAGTGACAAGAGTCAGAGTCATTGCCAGATGTTGTGACAGGTATGCTGGACATTTTCTCTCACTCAGTTTATGTTTTGATAGACCCAGGTTCCACTTTGTCCAATGTTACTCTAGTAGTGGCCCGAAAGTTTGGCATAACGCCCTAATTGCTTCAGCGACCCTTCTTTGTGTCTAAACCTGTTGGTGATTCCATTATAACTAAAAGGATTTATTGGGGTTGCACAGTAGAGGTTGTAGGTCTCCAGACTTTAGCAGATTTAGTGGAGCTGGAAATGATTGATTTTGATGCAATTATGGGTATGGATTGGCTAGCGCCATGTTATGCCAATGTAGAGTGTTGGACCAAGACTGTATGATTCCATTTTCTAGGAGAGGTAGTGCGAGAGTGGAAGGGAAGTGCAGTTCGCCAAAAGATAGGTTCATATCCTATCTTCAGGTGAGAAAGTTTATAGCAAAGGATTGTACTTATCATATTGTCAGGGTTTAGGATATGCTAGCAGAATCCCTAACTCTTCAGTCCATTCCAGTTGTTAATGAGTTTCTAGATGAACTTCTTAGTATTCCCCTAGAACAGGAAATCAATTTCTCTATCGACTTGCTACCAGGAACTCTGCCTATATCCATCCCTCCGTATCGAATGGCTCCTGTTGAATTGATAGAACTGAAGGAACAGTTGAAAGACCTATTAGATAAGGGCTTTATCAGGCCGAGTACGTGACCGTAGGGTGCACCGGTTCTGTTTGTAAGAAAGAAAGATGGCTCCCTACGTGTGTGTATAGATTATCGGCAGTTGAACAAGGTCACTACTAAAAATAAATACCCACTTCCCAGGATAGATGAATTTTTTGATCAGTTGCAAGGGGAAAAATATTTTTCCAAGATTGACTTAAGGTCAGTATATCATCAGGTATGGGTTTGGGAGAAAGATATCCCGAAGATAGCTTTTAGGACTAGGTACGGTCATTTTGGATTTCTAGTTATGTCCTTTGGATTGACGAATGCCCTGACAGTGTTCATGGATCTGATGAATAGAATCTTTAGGCCATATTTGTATTTGTTTGTGATAGTATTCATCGATGACATTTTGGTGTATTCCCATTCAGAATCAGAACATAGAGATCATTTGCGAATGGTACTCCAGATTCCCAGAGATTGCCAGTTATATGCAAAATTTTCTAAATGTGAGTTTTGGCTGAATTCCGTATATTTCCTGTCCCATATTGTATCAGAGGCTGGTATTCAAGTTGATTCACAGAAAATTGAGGTGGTAAAGACCAGGCCTAGACCTACAACTCCAATGGAAATTTGTAGTTTCCTAGGATTAGTCGGGTATTACAAAGGGTTTGTGGAAGGATTTTCTACCTTGTCAGCGCCTTTGACAAAATTGACTCAGAAAGCAGCCAAATTTCATTGGACCGAGGCCGGTGAGCGGAGTTTTCAAGAGTTAAAGAACGGATTGAAGTCGGCAGGAGTGTTAGCTTTGCCAAAAGGTTCATAGGGTTATGTTGTATATTGTGATGCTTTAGGCGTTGGGTTGGGCTGCGTTCTAATGCAAAACGGTAAGATAATCACTTATGCTTCTAGGCAGCTCAGGAAACATGAAAAGGACTATTTCACCCACGATCTTGAGTTAACTTAAGTGGTTCATGCCTGGAAAATATGGAGGCATTACTTATATGGTGTGCTTGTAGATATTTTCACTGATCATAAGAGCCTCCAGTACATCTTCACATAGAAGGAGTTGAACTTGCGGTAGTATTGTTGGTTAAAATTGCTGAAGGACTATGAAGTGAATATTTTGTATCACCCAGGGAAGGCTAATATTATAGAAAATGCACTTAGCCGCAGTTCTATAGGAAGCTTGGCACATATAAGGCTAGAACAACAAGAAATGGCTAGATAATTTCATCGGTTAGCTAGCTTAGCCGTTCGGATAGTAGACTCAGAAGAAAATGGGATGGTGATTTTGAATACAACGATATCATCCCTAGTTGTAGAGGTGAAAGAACAACAGTATGAAGACCTTAGCCTAGCGTATCTTAGAGATAAGATTCAGCGAGGTGAACTAATGACCTTCGAGTTGACGAAAGACGGGGTCTTGAGATTCAGATGCTGCCTGTGCGTTCCGAATGTAGCAGGACTTCGGCAGCAGGTCATGGAAGAGGTGAATTATTCTCATTACTCTCTTCATCCAGGTGTGACGAAGATGTACCATGACATAAAGGAGATATACTAGTGACTTGGAATGAAAAAGGATGTAGCCGAATTTGTAGGCACAGTGTCCTAACTGCCAGCGGGTAAAGGCCGAACATCCGAAACCCGACGGATTAACATAGGAGATAACGGCACCTATGTGAAAATGGGGTGCAATCAACATGGACTTTGTGACAGGATTACCCAGTACCCGGCGTAGATTCGATTCTTTTTGGGCCATTGTCGATAGATTAACGAAGTCAACTCATTTCCTGCCAGTCAAAACTACCTTCTTCGATGAATACTATGCTGATTGTACATTGAAAAGATAGTTCGACTACATGGTGTACCCGCATCTATTATTTCTGATAGAGGGGCACAATTTACAACTAGATTCTGGAAATCATTTCATAAAGGCTTGGGGACACATTTGAGTACATCATTCTATCCTTAGACAGACGGTCAGGCAGAGCGCACAATTCAGACGCTCGAGGATATGTTACAGGCGTGTGTACTATATTTTGGAGGAAGTTAGCATGAGAATTTACCCCTTATAGAATTTGCATATAATAATAGTTGTCACTCTGCAATTCAAATGGCGCCTTATGAGGCCTTGTATGGGTGGAAATGTAGGTCCTTCATCGAATGGTTTCGAAGTAGGGGAGTTAGGGTTAATTGGACCTGATATGATCTACCAGTCAGAAGAGAAAGTAAAACTCATTAGAGAGCATTTTTTTAATAGCCCAGAGTCACCAGAAGTCCTATTCCGATATGCGGCGTAGAGACTTGGAATTTGAGGTCAATGATTGGGTGTTCCTCAAAGTTTTGCCGATGAAGGGCGTGATGAGGTTTGGTAAGAAGGGAAAGCTCAGCCTAGGTTCATTGGTCTGTATCGAATCCTATGGAGGATAGGCCGAGTAGCATATGAGCTAGAATTGCCTCCAAAGCTGGAATCTGTTCATCCAGTCTTCCACGTGTCCATGTTACGAAAGTGCATAGGGGACCTGTCCCGGATTGTTCTAGTTGAGGACGTTCAAGTTACTGAGGAGTTATCCTATGAAAAAGTTCCGGTTGCTATACTAGATTGGCAAGTTCATAGGTTAAGGACTAAAGATGTGGCCTCCGTTAAAGTTCTATGGAGGAACAGAAATAAAGAAGAGATGACTTGGGAAGTTGAGGATGACATGAGATTTAGGTATCCTCACTTATTCCAGGATTGACCCAAAATATGCAATGATGTAAGATTGTAGTTCAGTTGTTATTTATCTGCTTATATTATTAGCACTGTTTAGTTGGTTATCTCTATATGGTGGAGTAGCTGTTTATAGCGTCCTGTGAGGCGCCTATATTGGACTTTTCTACGTTTCAGGTTTTCAGATTGTCCATATTACAAAGGAGACTCTGCCAAAATTTTCTTAAGTATTAGTTAAAAATAATTAACTCCTTTAAGCCTGAAGATGACATTCGAGGATGAATGTTCCTAAAAGGGGAAGGATGTTACACCCCGTAAGATGTTAGCGGTTAGTGTGTGTGCGCGTGGATTTTTGACGAGTAATGAGAGTTTGATGCGTACGGGAAGAGCACCAGAAGCAGGGTCGGGCAAGACCAGGCCGCGAGAGGGCCAGTGCGATGCGCCAGCTGGCCTATGCACTACGCAGCGCGGTGCGCCGGGCATATTAGCACCCTGGGAGGTGCGACGCATCACGCCTGTGGCGCGTTGGCCGGCGCGAGGCGCCCCTAGGCCACTGCCTTATGCCTATATAGGCCTTCTTTGTTTAATTTTAATTCATTATCAAATGAACCCATGTCCAAAATCAGAGAAAGCACGCTATGTTCATCAAATTTCCATCTAATTATGCTGTCAAACGTCGTCCAAACGCAAATTATCTTTGGGTAACAAGTTCTAGGCCTACCAAAAGTATTTCTACAAAGTTATTTCTTTAAAATTGGCTCGGCATATCGAAACCCTAGTGAGTAAAAATTGTTAGAATTACTCCAAATTGAATCCTAAACGGCCACAGGAATTAGGTAAGAATTTCTTCATTCTGAACGCTCGGAGAATTGTAGGTTTTCAGCCGAGTTATTTGGAGTTGAATTATAGTTTACATTATTATCGAAAGATATCGTTATTTGTCGAATTTAGTATTGAAATAATCCCTATTCTCTTAGCATAAGGTTTGCAGTTGCAGGGAACCGCCAATTATAGGTTGAAACCTACTGGTACACGAAAGTCGACATTTGAGCTTGTTCCTCAGCCTTTGGACCTGACAATCAAATATTTCAACTGGAACTTCCTCATAGCTGAGGCTATCCTTTACACCAACGTTGTCCACCGAGACTAATAGGGCTGGGTCTCCCAAACATTTCTTCAAAAGCGACACATAAAACACAGGATGCATGGAAGATAACTCTGAGGGTAAGTCTAACTCATACGCTACCTTACCAACTTTTCTCATAACCCGGTAGGGACCAATATAACAGGGACTGAGTTGTCCTTTCTTTACAAACCACATGACTCCATTCATGGGAGATACCTTTAGAAATGCCCAATCATCCACCTCAAACTCCAGATCCCTCCTCCTCACATCAACATATAAATTTTGACGACTCTGAGCGGTTTTTAGCCTGTACCTTATCAACTGAACCTTCACCATAGCCTCATGAACTGAATCTAGCCCTATCATAGCTGCCTCACCAACCTCAAACCATTTGATGGGCGATCTACATCTCCACCCATAAAGAGCTTCAAACGGTGCCATCTGGATGCTAGAGTGATAGTTGTTACTATAAGAAAACTCGATCAGGGACAAGTGATCATCCCAACTACCTTTGAAGTCCATCACACATTCTCTAAACATATCCTCGAGAGTCTAGATTGTTCGTTTCGCTTGGCCATTTGTGTGCAGATGGAAGGTGTACTGAGCTTAACTTGAGTCCAAAGCCCCTTCTGGAAAGACTGCCAAAACTAGGAGGTAAACTGAGTACCTTGGTCCGAAATAATGGACAAGGGAACTCCATGTAGTCGAACCAACTCTCGAATATACAACTTGGCGTAATCATCCACTGAGTTTGTGTTTTTCACTGGTAGGAATGTGCATCTTTGGTCAATCTATCTAGCACCACCCAAATAGAATCATAGTGTCCTCGAGTATGAGGTAGGCCTATAATGAAATCCATATTAATCTCTTTCCACTTTGAAGTGGGAATGCTAATGTCCTAAAGTACGCCTCTCGGCCTTTGATGGTCGGCCTTTACTTGCAAACAGTTTGGGCATTTGGCTACGAATTTTGCAATATTCTTCTTCATGCCATCCCACCAATAGATTTTGCATAAGTCACGATACATCTTGGTGGAACCTGGATAGATAGAATACCTTGAGCCATGGGCCTCATGCAATATCCGTCTCCTCAAATCATCAATATCGGGAACACATAGGTGACCCTTATACCGATGCATGCCATCTACCCCTTGGGAGAAGACCTCCATCTTCTAACTTTGAATGACTTCCTTCAGCTTTACCAAAATTGGATCCTCATCTTGTCTAACTTTCACATCAGTCACCAAGGACGATTCTGACCCGTTTTGCACAATAAGACCACCATCGATTGAGTCGACCAACCTAACTCCCAACCTTGCAAGTCGATGGACAACTTTTACCAGCTCCTTCTTTCCCTCATCCATATGGGACACACTCTCCATAAAGATCCTACTAAGTGCGTTTTCTACCACATTAGCCTTACTCGGATGGTAAAGAACACTCATATCGTAGTCTTTGAGTAGCTCTAACCACCTCCTTTGCTGTAGATTGAGGTCTTTCTATGTGAACACATATTGTAAGCTCTTGTGGTCCGTAAACACATCCACATGGACCCCATATAAGTAATGCCGCCATATCTTCAATGTGAACACCACCGCAGCCAACTTAAGATCATGGGTTGGGTTATTCTTCTCATGAACCTTCAGTTGTCTCGAGGCATATGCTATCACTTTTCCTCGCTGCATCAATACACACCCGAGTTCGATTCTCGAAGCATCACAATACACCACAAAACCATCTGTACCCTCTGGTAGGGTCAACACCGGTGCGGTAGAAGGCGAGCCTTTAACTCTTGAAAGCTCTTCTCACAATCCTCCGACCATTGGAACTTCACCTTTTTCTGAGTCAACATGATCAAAGGTGATGCAATCAATGAGAAACCCTCAAATAATCTCCGATAGTAGGCAGCTAAACCCAAGAAACTCCGAATATCTGAGGGATTCACAAGTCTAGGCCAATTCATCACCGCTTCAATATTCTGAGAATCTACTTTTATACCCTCGCCTATTACTACATGGCGCAAAAACGCTATCGAGTTCAACCAGAACTCGCACTTGCTGAACTTGTCATACAATTGATGATCCTTGAGGGTCTGAAGCACTACTCTCAAATGAGCGGCATGCTCCTCCTCGCTCTGGGAGTATTTAAGGATGTCTTCAATGAATATAATCACAAACATGTCCAAATATTTCTTGAACACCCTGTTCATCAAGTCCATGAAAGTTGTCCGAGCATTGTTAGTCAGAAAGACTGTTACACCCCGTAAAATTCCCGACACATAGATGGCCTATTCGCGTGTTGGTTAAGAGTATTTGAAAGCCATACATGCTAGAAAAAGGCCCGGAAAAA
>JACEIK010000402.1:405681-472576 GCA_018107945.1 Datura stramonium | reverse complement strand
GATTCATAATTGAAGGCACAAAATTGATTGTCGCTTATCAATTACAAAGCCTTAAATTGCCATTGAAATATCTCAATTCGAAATTTGAAATTTAATTCAACAATAACGAGCATAACAGTCTTAATTCGTCACTCTGTGCACTGGATCAAAGAAAATTATTTGTCAATTACTTTATTGAGGAGATCATGATCAAGGAGAATGCTTGTTGTGGTGATATTGTTGCTGCTATTTTGAAGCAACTAGGAATTGATAATAGTCTCAAGTCTATACAAATTAAACACACTGCAGAGGTAGTTGTATGCCTATGAAAATGCACAATGACATGGGTATGAAGGTATATATTGAACTGAAGAAGGATAACAGAGATTTGGGGATGTATATATTGTTGCTGCTATTTTTGAAGCAACTAGGAATTGATAATAGTCTCAAGTCTATAAAAATTAAACACACTGCAGAGGTAGTTGTACGCCATGAAATGCACAATGACATGGGTATGAAGGTATATATTGAACTGAAGAAGGATAACAGAGATTTGGGGATGTATCTATTGTGTAAAACTATAACCTACAATCGAGAAATACTTATTGTTAGCAGATAGTAGTGATACAAGATGATATTGCACAAACTGGAATACACATGTGCTAGATACAGTTGGTACAACGGTGATTGCAACATCATCTTCACCAAAATCAATTGCGTATTTGAAGGGGCCAACGATTTGATTATCTCGAACTAAAATTGAGCGTATAATGGAAGGACAAATATATAAGGATAAAAAACCCATAAAGGTTGTGATGGCAAATACGCAATCACTGGAAAGTTTTCAATTCAAGGTAATGAGGTCAACCGCTAGAAGGTGTGTATATCTGTATTTTTTGTATTTATAAAAAATAATCTGTGATGTGTTTATGTAAAAAATGTGTGTCGTAATCTGAGTATATCCAAAAGAATTATTATACATCTAGTTATATGGTAGACTAATTATATATATATATACACAAATATGTGTGTGCAGCTATTGACTTATTTAATCTCGAACGTATTATGTATTTATTTGATTTCAAGTACCTTTGCTGAATTAGATAGTCTTTTAATAGCTTCAATTCTGTTTCAGTTGCCATTGATCAATTCCGAAGATCTTTGAACTCGTCCTCAACCTATTTTATATATATACTCAATTAAAAATGGATTGGAAACATTGTATTGAAAATCCAACTAATAAAATCAAATAAAAAGTAGAGTTATTAAGAGAATTAAAACATACTACTTCTATCGATTTCTTGAATGGGTCAAGATCCTGCCTCAATAAAGATAACTCATCTGATTTATTATTAGTTGGATCCGCCTCTTGATGGACACGATGGGGACTTATTTCAAAATACTAAAATACTAACTAATGATGATTTTTTCATGTGTATATCAGAATGGATGATTGACCTAATTTACTTTATTGGTGCTTCATTATCACTTATTGGCTCGGCGTATTGCTTCGCATAGCATAGTGTCCCATATATGTTGTTCCATATCTCCATGTCTCTCACGTTGATCGGGGTAAGAACATATTCAACCGTTTGCCAAGGGACATTACCAATCAATTTATATCCCTTAATATACTCACATATTACATCCTCTTCTTTAGCTACACTTGCATCCCCATTTAGATAATTATACTTGTCAAAAATTTCTGCAATTCTGTTTTGAAAATACAATCAACCATTGGTGCAATGTATATATGCCTTGTGTTATACTTGCATCTTTTAACAATGCAGTAAAATAAAAACAACCATATGCTAAAAAAATTAGATATGATGAATATGTGTGGAATATAGTTTAATGGACAACACTAAAAAATTATTCGGTATAAATGAATACAACAAAAACGTAACTTTACTGTAAAAATTAATGATATATCTCGACTCATCGTTTCAAAGTTTTGGCAAAACGACATAAGGTAGAATCAATTTTTGCCATTGATAAGTTGAACTTCGAAATTCATATATATAGACAGTGCAGACTTATCATTATTATTTTGTTTCTTCTTTACTACTTCCCAATTAATATTGATAGTTGCTAATACGCTTGCCATATTTGCGCTACAAATGAAGGAGCTCCACTTTTAAGAACCGTATGTCACACCAGTTTATATAACAGAAATATAACATATAATATATCCTTGAATCAGTTGTCCTTCACAAAAATATAATACATATATTTAATTAAGAGAGAAACACACTAAAGAAAAATATATCCTGAATCCGCCTGTCCTCGTGAAAATCACCATTCCTCTTCAATCTTTTCCTTAGGATTGCCGGTACTTTTCCCTATCTAAGGACTGAATAATATCCTATGTCAATAAATAATTATTAACATATTAATTTTTTGATATATTGATTAATATTTTATGACTCCTATGGAGCGTGGATAAATTTATTAATTTTTAATAGTAAATGATAACTTTTGAATGTATAAAATATCATGTAAAATAATCTTTTGTTCATTTAATCATGGTCCCAAGAACTCCAATGATATTTATTTCTACCTTCAATAGGATTCCAAAAGAAATTAGCCATGTAACTTTTTAGTTGTAGTAAAACAATCTTAGGGGTTCTAAAGGCATAAAAAGATAAATAGGTTGAGATTGTAAGATATGCCTCGATTATCGTAGCTTTGCCCCCAAAAGAAAGAAGTTTACCTTGTCATCCTATGTCTTTCCCAGTTTGGAAATCAAATCACTGTAGGCAATTTTCTGCTTTCCGTATATAAAGGATAAACCCAAATAAGTAATAGGAAAGTTGAAATGTTTGTAACCAGCTACCTCTTAATTCTTTTAATGATATTGTTGGAAGCTTGGGTTCTACCATGAAGCAAAGCCTCTTGTTGATATTGGATCCTTTGTCCGAACATTTTTGATAGTTTTGAAGATGCATAACCAAATCTAGAGATCTCTTTACTACCAGAGGAAGCAAATATAATAACATCATCTGCATATGCAAGGTGAGTAATGTGTGGACTATTATAGGGCAAACTAAAACCCCTATATGGATGAATATGAGGCAATTAGTTAAGCATTATAGATAATACCTCTTCCCCAAGAATAAATAATGAAGGGATAGAGGGTCACCTTGTTTAAGCCTCTAGTAGAGTGAAAAATCCTTTCTCACACCATTAATAATAATGAATACTAGACATTAGAGATTAATCTTTTAATCATATCAAATTAATTTTCCGAAAAACCAAATTTCTTAAGAGCATGAAGTAGAAAATTTCAATTAATCCTATCATAAGCCTTAGCCATATCTAATTTAATAACAGTGTTATGAACAAAATTATTCTTTCTAATATCATGAATAATTTCTTGTGCAAGCAAAATATTTTCAAGAATAGATCTACATTTAAGGAAACCTCGTTTGATTCTCAGAGATAATATTAGACAAGATCTTGTTAAGTCCTGGAACTAATGATTCTGGAAATAATCTTGTTAGAACAATTACAAAGACTGATGGGTCTCATCAATAAAAGAGCTAGGATTATCAATTTTAGGGGAAAAAATCAAACAAGAATCGTATAAAATTTCGGCCAAACCTCGGCTCCCTCCAAAGAATTGTTGAATCACCTCTATCAACTCACTTTTGATGATTTTCCATCAACTTTGATAGAAAGCACCTCCAAAACCATCAAGCCCTTGAGTGTTGTCTACTGAGTCCAAACACAAAGATCTTGATTTCTTCTTCATTTGGAATCGCTCCAGCATATTGGTTGTCATCTTGAAAAACTCTTTGATTTATACAATCTAAGTGGTGAAGTTCAATTTCTTGATCATCACAGAAAAGTTTACTAAAGTAAGTTCACACTCTCATCTTGCAACATGTTCTTCACCTGTAATCCATTGGCCATTTTCTGATTGGATCCTTTGAATAGTAGCTTTCCTTCTATTTTAATTAATAACAACAGAAAGTATTTAGTATTGGAATCTCCATCCTAACCATCTGATATTTGCTTTTGTCCGAGAATTAACTATTCACATTTCAATCACTCTAGTATGTTCCGCCCAGCTTTATAAACTTGAGATCTCAAGTCATCATTAATATTATCAATATATTCAGTTTCAAGAATCAGCATCTTAGCTTTCCATTCTTTTGACTTTAACAAAAAACATTATCAATTTGCTCTCTAGACTAAATGCCAAGTTTGCACTTGGCATTCTTCATTTTGAGTTGTAATCTTCTCATACTATTACCATCCACTTTCATTCCATGCTTCTTGTACCACATCTTTGAAGTTAGGTTGATTAATCCAGAAATTCAAAAATTTGAAATACCTGACTTTAGACTGCTCAAGTAGAGTATTTCGCAATCATAGGAGTGTGGCTTCCGATTCGTGCTTGCTAAATGTTCATTATCAATAATGGAGAAGTTGTCACCCAGTGATGATTGATAAAACTTGGGTCCAACCTTTTCCAAATTATTTTACTTATTTCTCTAGCATTGCACCATGAACCTGAGGCACTTGTACCCCGCATCCACCATGCCCAAAATCATTCATACAAGACATTAAATCCAATTTTTCTCCATTCGTGTGGCTTTCCTCCTTTCTTTCATCGTGTGGCTCATTATAGCATTAAAATCCCTACAAATGTACCAAGGTTCATCAATGAAGTTATTACAGTTTTTAAGACTACCAAAGGGAAAGTCTCAGATGCTGCTTGGATTTAGCATATAGCAAGAGAACCAAACTACCTTAGAATTATGCTTATTATCATTTTGATAGTAAGCCGTTGTTCATCATCTCTCCTACATCAACATGAAAAAATAACTAGAATTAAATATCTAGATCTTTCCATTGCAATTTGAGATACAACCATCAAAACTAAGACCTCTTCTATATTTGTCAATATGGCAAACATCTACAAAAGGTTCCTGAATAGCAATAATATGAGAGTTGTGAATTCTGGATAAGAATTTTAATCTTCAAAAGCCCTCCGGACTTTACTCCCCGATATTCCATAAGCAAATGGTACTAATCATTAATATTATTATAGAATGTTCCATCAATTTGAAATGCTTTCACCATGGCCCTTGTAATAGGGCCTAGTTTTGCCAATACTTTGTGAATCTCATCGGCATTCCTACTTACTCATCTTGGAGATAGATATCCATTGTTGATCAAAGATTATCTATGTTGAGACATTGCATCTTCCAATTTTCACCTTTCCATGAGGTTTTGGGAGCAAAGGCATCAATGGGAGTCTCCTCGTCAGAAGAGTCACATTCTTCAAATTCTTCATCAAGATCCTACTCACCGTCACTTTCCCCTCGTTTTTCACTATAATTAGAATCATATTCGCTATGTTCATCTTCACCGTTGACTTGGTTCATATGAGTTCTCATAATTGAGCCGTAATTTGAAGTGGAATATCAATTCAAATCTTATAAAATTTTACTTCTTCTACAAACTGGCTTCTTCCTTTCCAAGTTCATTAATTAACTTATATAACAGGGACTACAAATTTAATCGCTGAGACTTTCAATTATGTTACTAATTCACAAATGGAATGAATTAACCTACTACAATAAATTACATATATTATTCCACTAAAAATCTGTAATTGCACTCTTCGGTGCAATTTCAAAATCATTCATTAAATCTTATTTAATTTCCTATGTTAAGATTACAGATACCAATCAATCGAATTAAATTTCTGACTATTTAATTCATTAATTAATTTAACTTTATTCAAAGCACTTAACTTATTTCATGTGACATATAATAAACGGTACCGCAGGGTTTTCTGCACATGAAACTTATAAGAAATCATAAAGGTATCATCACATCTCAAGGCCCAAAACATGGACTCCATCAACTAATTATTATTTCACAGATGTCATTTGTCATCATCCAACTTAACGTGGAACATTTTAACTCACGAAAGATCGAGTTTTATTTTTCTTTTTATAGGAATGAGTAATTTTTTAAGGGGCGGTGTCTGGGTTAAAAACACCACTTACTTTGAAATAGAGTGAGTAACATGAAATTATGTCTCAAGGCACAAGTTTGCAATTGAACTCTTACCTATTGAACTTATGCCCCAAGGCATAAGGCCGCAGCATAAACTTCTGCCTTCAGGTAACCATGCCTTAAGTGAATTTTGTTTGTTTTGCAATTTTCAAAAAAATATTAGGAGTATTTTTATCCCTTTTTTTAAACTTTAAAATAATGAAAAGACAAATGATGAAAGACCATTAATTTAAGAGGCAAAAATTAAAGATCAAATCAGGGTTTATCAAATTGGCATTTTTTTTCTTTAAGAAAATAATGCTAAAGTGGCTTATATAAGTTGTGCATTTTCACCAAAATAAAAAGTACATATCTCACCATAATTTATCACATGCAAGTACAAGTCATTCATTTTATAGTACAGGAATTTAGACGTTTCAATTTTACTTCATTAATTTGTTTATTTTCACCTTTTTGATTTTTTTGGAGGATAGATTATTTTATTTTGATTATCCAATCTTATTTTATCCGTCCCTTCTAATCGTTATGTTAGATTTTTATAGTTTTGTGTGGTTTGCACTAAATGGAAAGTCATAATTACTACTTATAATGAAGAACAAATCTCTTCCTCGTTAGATCTGTTACTTGGATGGACATATAAGATTAAGTCTCAACCTCTATAAAATTAGTCCCCCTCCATCTATTAGGGTTGCTACATATTCTTTATAATTTTACATCACTAACGATTATGGTAAGGCAAAGTTAGGACGTACAAATCAATTTCCAATTATCACTTTTATTTTATGATAATATCTTCCGTTTCAGGTAGTTTCTATGTTACATCTTATAAGATTATCATTTTCAAGATTCTCGTATATTGAGTTACATTTACATGTGAAATTAGAGACTAGATATTTTAATCTTCAAAAGAACTAAGTGTATATATTAAATATCTATTACTACCACATAAGAATGACTTCAAACTTTAAATCTTTAATTACAAAGATTATTGAACAATTAGAAAGATGCATAATTTTGATTGAAAACTACAAAATTTATAATTTTTACTTTTGCACATTGACGAAGAGGAACGCTTCTTCAAATATTTCATTCCCATAATTTTGGTCAAATTTTATAATTCTGGGCTTATCAAAAGTGGTGCCAAAGAAATATTTAAGAAAATAAAAATAAAAATAAAAATAATACAATTTCACCCCAATAGTTAAAAATACTGCTGATTTTTGTAGTCTAAATTATAATCGAGAAAGGTAAATTTTTAATAGTGAATATCAACCTTGGTTTGTGCTTACTCTAGTGACGTCGGGTCCTAAATTCATGTTTATGACAAAAGAATTATGAACTTAGTGGCATGGAAACATATTGTTTTTCTTCTAGAATGCGAAGATATCATCATGAAATGCAAACTTATGTTCATTTAATGTATGTGTATATTATATAGTTTGTTAGCCATAAAAGTGGTTAAACTAGAATATTTATAATTTGTACATACATAAAATTATTTATAATTTTATTTTATGTATGTGATTATATTTATATAGCTTGATAATCACCAAATAATAACTAGAATAATTTCAAATTATGCACATACATAGAATGCACGCATGATATTATGCATGCTTTAATGCTTGAGGAAGAATAAAAACACAGTAGCTAAAGTATTCAGGTTTTTGAGTTAACATTCACCAGATATACCAGCTACTTGAACTATTACCAAATGTTTATCAAAACACACCTCAACTATTCGTTATTTTTTCCTATCGGAAATACCATTATCATTCGTAGGGAAAAGCAAACAACCGATAGTTTAGGTGAGTTTTGATTAACATTTAGTGATAGTTCAGGTAGAAAACTCAAACACATGATAGTTTAAGTACGAAACTAAAAAAATCATGATACTTAGACATGTGTTTTTCTACCTCTCTACTTTAATGATTTATAGTTTGTTACCGACTACAAATGGTCAAACTAGAAAAGTTAAAAATATACACATGCATAAGGTGACTTATTTTTTTGGTTAAAATAGATATTTTATATATATTTAATATGCATCATAACAAGAGTAGGTGCTTGTTGAAGCATTAAGACACCTATCTCAAGTGAATCTTAGTAAATGAAGTGCCCAACTTGTCCGCCTTTAGACTCAGACTAGACAAAAACAAACAAAGAAGGCATTAGTCTCTTCCCTAAGCTTAGCAAGTACATCATCAACCCTGTTTTTTTCCTAGCAATGGAGTTTGTGATGCATTTAGCTTAGATTTATATATTGCATAACGTGGTTGGGGATGCTATTGAGAGTTGATTTTAGCAAGAATAGCGTGTCCTGCGCCATATTCAAAAAAACTTAGTTGATTTGGCAAAATTTATTGGGTCTTGTAGCAGCATTGTAGTTGTTAAGAAAAGTGATAATGGTATTAAGCAATTTTTGCTCCAGCACATAAATGAAAACGCAAGATGACTGGATCCTCTGATGGCGTCTCAGAGGGTTCAAGGAAAGTTGTTCGAGTTCCATTTAATAAAATCCGAGATACTACTAGTGGTACAAGATATAATTAAATTAATAAAAATGGTTGAAAAATAGAAATAAATAAGGGTGTATCTAATGAAAGACACTCCGAGAGGATCGAAAGCCTTCTCTATATCGATTTTAAGGATTAGTCGCTTCCCTTTCACTTTTGAAGTGGAAAATAATTTCTTGGGTAATGATGGCATTATCAGCAGTGTGCCTAGCTTCTAAGAAAGCTACTGTTAAGGCCAATGATTTGATCTAGGTAAGGCTTAATGTGATTGACGATGATTTTTTGTAATGACTATATAGATGGTATTGCATAAACTGATAGAGCGATACCAGAAAGCTCATCAAAATGCTAAGTAATTTAGATGAAATGCGTTTTGTTTATGTTCGATGAACAGGAGAATTGCTGAAAATCATTATAAAATTTTACACCGACAACTAAATAACATTTGTATAGAAAAAGGGAAGTTTAACTATCCGGGTTCAAGCTTTGAAAAGAATTTATAGCACCTATAATCTCCGGAGGTTTAGAAGTCTAGCTAGGTGTTGTTGGTCCTCCAAGTGGCCAAACTTCTATAGTATTGTTATTTAGAAAAAAAAATAAAGTTTTGGAGACGATGATTATTAGTAATGAACTTCAAGAAGTAATTTAGAGGATAATGGCTGATATTAAGAGAGTATCATAAACTCAGCTACTACTCTATCCACATAAGAGGATCTTGCTGTGCCTTCTCCACTGTGATAGCTGAGATGGAAAACTTTGTATTAGCATCTCCCCAGCTAAATTTATAAAGGATTTGAGTTTTCAAAAGTCTTCTTCCATTTGAAGAATATCATTAAACTTTGAATAAGCAATTCTTTCTAGATTAGTGAGAAAATGGCGTTTGGGTAGTCTTTAAAGCGTGAATTCTTAGAATGTGTGGCAGTATGCTTTTGAAGATATTATCAAAGTGTGAGTGTTCCAATATGAAACATCTCGTCTTGGGACGCAGCTCTAATTGCAGCAACAAGGTTGTGACTATTTAGCCACAATTACCGATTAATATTAAACAAGACTTGAGATCAACCCATAGATTCAAATATAATATACGACTTAATAGAAAAATTGATTACTATAATATAGACATTACTAACAAAGCACAATGTTGGGCGACGCAAAGAAGTCAAGAACTATACATCTAATAACAATAAGCCAAATATTAGCAGCAAAAAATCTGTCAAGTCTTTCAGAATAATGAGGATACTTCTATCTTTAAATCGCTTTATTAGTCCAGGTTTATTGCCCTTTAAACCTATCCATATTATAATAATTTAAACAACTCAAATAGGAGTTGGCTCGACTCACGCCTAATGTAGCACTTCCCATTTATCGTCAAGAATTTCATTAAAATCACCACCTAGTTTTTCATTAAATTAATCATGATATGTTGTTCCAGCAGTAGTCTAATAGTCAGAAGGTAATACGTGCGAAATGCAACTTAAAAGCCAAGTTTTGCTAGGCATTACCGAACCTTGACATGAGTTGCCAATTAGTAATCAACTTGGGTTGTTCCAAATTATTTGCATCCCATAACACAAGCATCCGTCTAAAGAGGATTGTGCCGTAATTTGACCTGCTATCATGAATGAAAGACATTCAGAATATACGTCTACTTGTTTCAACTACGCACAATATAAGATTCGCTGGGCTACTAATAAGGGCACGAAGATGAGTATAAAGTTTGTTCATTACCCCTTACAACCTAAGATTGAGTTGTTAATTTTCAGCTTTGTTTACATACATGTATCATATCCCCACAGTGATCTACCATCGCCCCAGAAAGTACCAAGAGGTGTCGTAATCACGGTTGTTTCTACTACCGGTTTTGTAGAGTACACTAATATTTCATTAATAAGTTTGTTCTAAGATGACACTTTTCGCATTTTCTAGGGAAAATGCTAGCAGTTTTTTCTCATGACATATATCATGGTAATGCCTTTTGACGTGATTTGATGAATTTTCGTAAACCAAGTAGTCCTGGTTTTTGCCAAACCTTGCGGAACTAGAGGATATTCTTCAAAACCACAAGGGAGACGCTGCATGGCAGCATATGTGAACAGTGGAGATACGTGAGTCATTTTCCATAGGAAAGATAATGAAAAAAGGTACCTGGTCATCTTAGGACCAAGGAACTTAGTTCAAGCAAATATAGATATTCATACTACAAAACTTAGTAGAAAATTTCACCGCGATTCCGACATTTATCTCCGAATTTAGGTGAATGACGATCCACTACAATAAGGAAAATGATATATGCATCACCAAACAAATTGGTGACAAAATGAAGTTTATTTTTTGGAATTGAATGGAGTAACGCTAACTTTATGCACAACTTGCCCTTATTGATTAGGCTGCATCCTCTATTGTTGCACTACTTGAAACAAAAATAGAGGCACCAAGCCATTCTAGATGTCATTCTATTCACAGATATATGATCAATCCCAACACAAGACCTCTCTAGAAGAATGTTGTATTATTAGATGCAAATATTTTGAATTAATCCAAATCTAAGTTACTAATCAAATAATTCATGTTATGGTCTAAGTAAGCTAATGTAAACTTTTAAGTTAGATTTACTAATACATACCATGATAGACTAATGCTTGGAACAAAAAGCCAGCTTGAGATTTCTCAACCTCAACAAGACTTATCTCATGTGGCCGCTGCACGGCGTACTCCATCAACGAAAACCTCAATAACATCATCCGAGATAGGGAAATGAACTCAGGCATCACCAACTGGGTTCCTTCAGTCATCCTCGTGGGGTGGGTTTTTCCTTGTATGAGCGGTTCTTTGTGACGCTGTTGAGCTACAGCCGTGGGTGACGGCAGCGGAGGAAGTATGTTGGTCTTCCATTGCTAGGGCGTATGATGTTTATGAAAGAATGTAGGGTTTGAGAAGTGAGTAATCCCAATCCTATTAATAGATGAGTGTTTGGACCAATGGGCCTTTAGTTTGTTTTTGGGGCCTTTAGTCATTACCATTTTAAGCAAATCCAATGACTCCAGAATCTCAGATATTTGCTTGTCTCTTACATAAATTTTCATGGTAAAAAATTAAATCGTGTTGAACTCGAAGATTTGTCCATAGAACAAGCGAGGTTGAAATATTTTTTGTACTATTTTAATTTTATTTACGATTATAAAATATTTATTGGTCGACTTTAATTTCATTTTCAAGGAGTTATAGTTGTCTAAGAAAAAGTTTAAGAGAGTCAACACACAACAACAAATATGATATATAGCTAGAATATAAAATTCATCATCAATTTTTTACTTTTTGTGATGAAAATTATATTTTGTATTTAAATACACGCATATACTTCTAGTGACGAAACAAAAAAATTTATAGCAAAATTTTAACCCCTAAAGTTTATTGCACCAAAAATTGATTTGACGACATTTATTAATTGAGTACTATTAGCAATGAATTAATTTATTAGTGCCACATTATTTTATCATTAATTATATACCCAATTTGTGATGAACTTTTGTCGTAAAATTCAGATAAATTTTGGCAAGGAAAACTTATATCACCAAAAATATGTTTATTTCCATTTATGCCAATGTTGATTTAAATTAGAGTTTATCAAATTAATTTTTTCCTTTAAAAATTGAAAGCAAAGCCGACTTATACACTCATACATCTTCACTAAAATAAAAAAGGATATATTTCACCGCAATTTATCACATGTAGAAAACCATTCTTTCCTTATAATATTGGCGAAAATTTGACGCCTTAACTTTGGTTTCATTTTAATTATTTATTTCACTCTTTTAGTTTTTTTTGAGACGCTTTTTTTAATTTTGATTATCTATTCTTATTTTATCTATCCTTTTTGTTTGTTTTGTTAGATTTAAAAAAAATGAAAAAATAAAAAAATTAAAAAAATTAAAAATATTTAATTATGAAGAACAAACTCGTCTTTTAGATCGGTTACTTGATGGACGTATTGGATTAAGTCCCGACATCTATAAATTACCGCCTTCATCCATTAGGTTACCATATTCTCTTGGCAATTTTTTTTAATCAATGACGCCGTTAGTAATGTAAAGCTAGGATGTGCAAGGAGGTAGAAATCAATTTCAGCTTAACGCTCCGCTATTAAAATGTTCGCCGTGTATGCTATTTGTAAAGTTTACTTGTAAGATTATCATATTCAAGTGATGCTGTGGTAATTAAATTATGCTTACATGTGAATCGTAACCTGAATATTAGTACATTTTATCTTCAACAAAAAACTATGTATACATATTTTTTATATTTGTTACTGCCACAAAAGAATGATTTCAAACTCTAAACCTTTAATGTCTTTTAAGATTGTTGAACGACTAGAAAGATGCATAATTTGATAGAAATCATAAAGATTTATGGTTTTCACTTTTACACATTTACTTAGAGAGAACGTTTCTAAATATTGCATTCCCATTTGTTTTTTTTGCCAAATTTTATGATTGTAGCTATCATAAGTGGTGTCGAAGAAACTATTTAAGAAAATAAAATAAAATATTTAAAATTTTCATTTTATAATAATAAAATAGTGAGTGATTTTTACAATTGAAATTATGATAGAAAAAAGGTGACTTTCTAATGGTGAATGATAATCTTTATATTTGTACTTACACTAGTAACGTGGAGTAGACCTAAATTCATATGTATGTGTGCTGAAAAAGAATTTTCAAAGGATTTGATGAGTACGTAAAATAATCTTTATATTTATTTAATGTATATACTTATGTTATATAGATAATTTCTTATTAATCAAAGTGGTTAAACTAGAATATTTATAATTTGTATATACATATATTAAAATTACTTATTGTTTTGTTTATGCATGTGTTATGTTAATATAGTCTTGTTAAATAATAAAGTGACCAAATTAGAATTGTGCGCATATATAAAGCAGACAAAAGGATATTACATGCATGAATGTTTGAGCTTGTGCATTCAAAAACACACCTAAAGTTTCAGATTTTTTGAGTTTAATACTGAATCCACGTGCTCTGTGAGTTTACCTGGAACTATCACCAAACGTCTATGAAAACACATTTTAACTATCAGCTGCTCACTTTCCTACCTGAAATATAATCATCTTTCAGATAGGAAAAGAGAATAATCGATAATTTAGATATGTTTCAAGTAACTATTTAGTGATAGTTTAATTAGAAAACTCACACACCCGATAGTTCGGGGTATGAAATCAAAAATCTGTGATACCTGGGTTGTGTTTTTCACCCTTCACTTTTAATGTTTATAGCTTGTTAGTAACCAAAATGGTAAAACTATAATGTTGAAAATATACATGCATAAAGCTGCTCTAATGTTTATTTCTATATATGTATTTACGCTCATCTAGTTTGTTGGTCATCAAAATGATCAAACTAGTATGTTCATGAAAGACATAAATGGATAAAATTTGTCATTTGTCCATGATAGAATGAGACGTGATATTGCTTGACCATTGATAGATAAATTGATATCTACTATTAGAGCATACAAATTTATCCAAAATTCTATATTGTTTAGTCAAATATTTTTGTATATCCAAAGAGATTAATTGTTCATCAATTTGAACTACTTCTAAGCCAATTTACATTCATTTCTCATTAAGTATATGATTGAAATCGTGCACAAATTTTTAATATTAAAACTAGTAAACTTGCAAAAATATTTATGAAGCTAGTGCACACAAATTAAATAGCAACCCAAAAAAATGAAGAGGAAACTTACAAAGAACACGAATTAGAATGATTAATTTGTGCGCATATAGCAAATGGACATGCATGGATATTACATGCATGAATGTTTGGAGGAATGATCAAAAACACAGCTAAAGTATTCAGATTTTGAGTTTTCTTACTCAACTATCATCAAATGTTTATGAAAACACATCTTAACTATCACCACTTTCCCACAAAATATCTTTCTGCAGGGAAAAGGGAATAACTCGAGTAATTTAGATGTATTTTAATAACTATTTGGTGATAGTTCAATTAGAAAACTCACACACCCGATAGTTTAGGTAGAAACTCAAAAACGTGATACCCGAGTTATGTTTTTCACCCTTCACTTTTAATGTCTAGGCTTGTTAGTAACCAAAGTGGTCAAACTATAATGTTGAAAATATATACATGCATAAGTTACCTAATGTTTATTTCATGTATGTATTTTACAAATGATCAAACTAGTATGTTCATGAAGACATAAATGAAAAACTTTGTCATTTGTCCATGATAGAATAGTACTATTGCTTGATCATAGATAGATAAATTGACATTCACTATTATTAGAGCCTACAAATTTATCCAAAATTATATTCTGTAGTCAAATATATATGTATATCCAAAGATATTTTTTTTTGAATTTCAACATTCAATTTCAAATATTTAAGCCGATTTATATTCATTTCTCACACACATGATTGAAATCGTGCACAAATTTTTAACATTAAAACTAGTATACCTGCAAAAATATTTATGAAGCTAGTGCACACAAATTAAATAGCAACCCAAAAGAGGAACTTACAAAGAAGACTATAGTTTGGATGACATTGCGTAGCTTTAATTTGATAAATTACCATTGATAGCTCATAATAGCTTGTATCAAGCAGCTTATATGTCTTCTTTCATAAAATGGTTATATAAACAAATACAGTTCTATAGTTTATGCTAAAATTACGGGACATAATTTGCATTTAAAACGGACTCTTTTGTTAGCTTCTAACTAGGAAGATTTGCTATCAAATCCTCTCTAATTCTTCCATAAAAGAAAGATTACATTCTCAAATAAAATTGTATCTAAGCTTTATCTCGCATTCATCAAAGGAAATAAATATTTCTAAGTATCATTCTAGTTATACAGACTCTTTTTCCGCCATTGATCTATGAAACGTAGAGTCTATAAATAGATCACAAATCCTTCATTAAAGAGCGTGATTCATAATTGAAGGCACAAAATTGATTGTCGCTTATCAATTACAAAGCCTTAAATTGCCATTGAAATATCTCAATTCAAAATTTGGAATTTAATTCAACAATAACGAGCATAATAAATTTTAATTGGCTACTCAGGCAATCGATCAAAGAAAATTATTTGTCAATTACTTTATCGAGAGATCGTGATCATGAGAATGCTTGTTGTGGTGATATTGTTGCTGCTATTTGAATAATCTTAGGAATTGATAATAGTCTCAAGTCTATACAAATTAAATACATGCAGAGGTAGTTGTATGCCTATGAAATGCACAATGACATGGGTATGAAGGTATATTGAACTCAAGAAGGATAGCCGTAGATTTGGGGATGTATCTATTGTGTAAAACTATAACCATAACGATGAAATACTTATTGTTAGCAGATAGTGTGATACAAGATGATATTGCATAAATTGAATATACACATGTATAGTGTCAGCTTATACAACGGTGATTGCAACATCATCTTCACCAAAATCAATTGTTATATTTGAAGGGGCCAACGATTTGATTATCTCGAACTAAAATTGAAAGTGTATAATGGAAGCATGTATATATATGATAAAAACTACAAAGGGTTGTGATGGCAAAATATATGTAATCACTGAAAGTTTCTCAATTCAAGGTAATGAGGTCAATCGCTAGAAGGTGCGATATCTCATTTTTTTTGTATTTATAAAAAATCACTTGCATGTGTTTATGTAAAAATGTGTCAACAGTATATCCAAAAGAATTATTATACATCTAGTTATATGGTAGATTTGCATCATATATATATACATAATATGCAGCTATTGACTTATTTAATCCGAACGTATTATGTATTTATTTGATTTCAAGTACCTTTGCCGAATTATATAGTTCTCTTTAATAGCTTCAATTTTTTTTTTTTGAAGGTTGATCAATTCCGAAGATCTTTGAACTCGTCCTCAACTCTATTTTATATATACCAATTCAAAAATGGATTGAAACATTGTATTAAAAATCCAACAATAAAAATCAAAACAAAAGTAGAGTTATTGTGAGAATTAAAACATATCTACTTATCGATTTCTTGAATGGGTCAAGATCTGCCTTTAACAAAGACAACTCATCTGATTTATTATTAGTTGGATCTGGGCTTTGATGGACACGATGGGACTTATTTCAAAATACTAAAATACTAACTAATGATGATTTTTTCATGTGTATAATTTAATGGATGATTGACCTAATTGGCTTTATTGGTGCTTCATTATCACTTATTGGCTCGGCGTATTGCTTCTTACAGCATAGTCCCATATATAAAAGTGTCTCCATATCTCCATGTCTCTACGTTGACTGTAAGAACATATTCAACCGTTTGCCAAGGGACATTACCAATCAATTTATATCCTAATATACTACATATTAAACTCTCTCCTTAGCCACACTTGCATCCCCATTTAGATAATTATACTTGTCAAAAATTTCTGCAATTCTTGTTTTGTAAATACAATCAACATTGGTGCATGTTAAGTCTTTGTGTTATACTTGCATCTTTTTATCACGTAGTAAAATAAAACAACCATATTCTAAAAAATTAGATATGATGAATATGTGTGAAATATAGTTTAATGACACACTAAAAATTATTCGGTATAAATGAATAGTAACAAAAACGAACTTTAATAAAATTAATGATATATCTGACCTTATCGTTTCAAAGTTTTTCATAAAACGGCTACAAGGTAGGAATCAATTTTTGCCATTGATAAGTTGAACTTCAAATTCATATATATAGACAAAGGCAGACTTATCATTATTTTTGTTTCTTCTTTACCATTTCAATTAATATTGATAGTTGCTACTATCAGTTGCCGTATTTGCGCTACAATGAAGGAGTCTACTTAAGAACCGTATGTCATACCTACCATATATCGTAAATATAACATATAATATATCCTTGAATCAAATTTTTTGTCCTTCACAAAATATAATACATATATTTAATTAAGAGAGAAACACACTAAAGAAAATATATCCTTGAATCAGCTTGTCCTCGTGAAAAATCACCATTCCTCTTCAATCTTTCCTTAGGATTGCCAGATTTTCCCTATCTAAGGATGTGTATTTAATATCCTATGTCAATAAATAATTATTAGCATATTAATTTTTGATATATTGATTATTTTTATGACTCATGGAGCGTGGATAAAATTTATTAATTTTTAATAGTAAATGATAACTTTATTTATAAAATATCAAGTGTGTACACCTTTTGTTCATTTAATCTATTGTCCCAAGAACTCCAATGATATTTATTTCTACCTTCAATAGAACTCCAAAAGAAATTAGCCATGTAACTTTCTAGTTGTAGTAAAACAGTCTTAGGGGGTTCTAAAGCAGACAAAAGATAAATAGGTTGAGATTGTAAGACATGCCCGATTATCGTAGCTTGCCCCCAAAAGAAAGAAGTTTACCTTGTCATCCCATAGTCTTTCCCAGCTTGGAAATCAAATCACTTAGTAAGCAATTTTCTGCTTTCCTTATATAAAGGACAACCCAAATAAGTACAGGAAAGTTGAAATGTTTGTAACCAGTTACCTCTTTAATTCTTTTTAATGATATTGTTGGGGCCTTGGGTTCTACTAGGAAGCAAACTTCTTGTTGATATTGATCCTTTGTCCGGAACATTTTGATAGTTTAGTTGATGCATAACCAAATCTAGAGATCTCTTACTACCTCGTAGGTGCTATAATAAACATCATCTGCATATGCAAGGTGAGTAATGTGGACCATTATAGGGCAAAACTAAAACCCCTATATGGATGAATATGAGGCAATTGGGTTGGGCAATATATACACTCTTCCCCAAGAATAAATAATGAAGGGATAGAGGGTCACCTTGTTTAAGCTCCCCCTACTAGAGTGAAAATCCTTTTCTCACAATTCATTAATAATAACAGAATACCAGATATTATTAGGGAGATTAAACTTTTAATCATATCAGTTCATTTATCTCAAAAACCAAATTTCTAAGAGCATGAAGTAGAAAATTTCAATTAATCCTATCATAAGCCTTAGCCATATCTAATTTAATAATGTTGTTATGAACAAAATTATTCTTTCTAATATCATGAATAATTTCTTGTGCAAGTAAAATATTTTCAGTAATAGATCTACATTTAAGGGAAACCTGCTTGATTCTCAGAGATAATATTAGACAAGATCTTTATTAAGTCCGGAACTAATGATTCTGGAAATAATCTTGTTAGAACAATTACAAAGACCGATGGGCCCTATCATTGAAAGAGCTAGGATTATCAATTTTAGGGGAAAAAATCAAACAAGAACTGGTATAAAATTTCGTCAAACCTGTCCCTCCAAAGAATTGTTGAATCACCTCTATCAACTCACTTTGATGATTTCCCATCAACTTTGATAGTAGCACCTCCAAAACCATCAAGCCCTGCAGAGTGGTCCAGATTGAGTCCAAACACAAAGATTCTTTGATTTCTTCTTCATTTGGAATCGCCTCCAGCATATTGTTGTCATCTTGAAAACTCTTTGATTTATAATACAATCTAAGTGGTGAAGTTCAATTTCTTGATCATCACAAAATTTACTACAAAGTAATTAACATCATCTTTGGCAAAGATGTTCTTCACCTATAATCCATTGGTCATTTTCCGATTGGATCCTTTGAATAGTAGCTTTCCTTCCTTTTCATTAATAAATAACATGAAAGTATTTAGTATTGGAACTTCCATCCTCTAACTATCCGATATTTGCTTTTTGTCTGAGAATTAACTATTCACATTTCAATCACCTAGTATGACCTTACCATTTTTATAAACTTGAGATTTCAAGTCATCATTATGATTATCAATATATTCAGTTTCCAAGAATCAGCATCTTAGCTTCATTCTTTGACTTTAACAAAACATTATCAATTTGCTCTCTAAACCAAAATGTGCTAAGTTTGCGACTTACATTCTTCATTTTGAGTTGTAATCTTCTTGCCACCGTTACCATCCACTTCTTCATCTGCATGCTTCTTGTACCACATCTTTGAAGAAGGATTAATCCAGAAATTCAAAAATTTGAAATCACTCCGCCCTTAGACCTGCTCAAGTAGAGTATTTCGCAATCATGTGGAGTGTGGTCTGGATCTCGTGCTTGCTAAATGTTCAATATCAATAATGGAGAAGTTGTCAAATCTGATGATTGATAAAACTTCCGTCTAACCTTTTCAAATTATTTTATTTATTTCTCTAGCATTGCACCATGAACCCGAGGCACTTGTACCCCGCATCCACCATACTCACACCATTCATAAAGACATTAAATCAAATTTTCTATATTCCGTGTGGTTTTCCCTTTCTTTTCATCGTGGCTCATTACAAACATTAAAATTCTACAAATGCACCAAGGTTCATCAATGAAGTTATTACCAGCTTCTAAGACTACCAAAGGGAAAGTCTCAAATGTTGCTTGGATTTCATATATAGTAGAGAACCAAAACTACCTGAATTATGCTTATTAGTCATTTTGATAGTAAGTCGTTGTTCATCATCTTCTCACATCAACATGAAAACTACTGTAATTGCACATTTGGATTCCTTCATTGCAATTTGAGATACAACCATCAAAACTAAGACTCATTTTGTCAATATGGCAACATCTACAAAAGGTTCTAATAGCAATATGAGAGTTGTGAATTCTCGATAAGAATTTTAATCTTCAAAAGCCCTCCTGACTTTACCTCGATATTCCCATACAATTTACTAATTAATATTATTATAGGATGTTCCATCAATTTGAAATACTTTCACCATGGCCCTTGTAATTTGGCCTGGTTTTGCCAATACTTTGTAAATCTCATCGGCATTCCTGCTTACTCATCTTGGAGATAGATTTCCATTGTTGATCAAAGATTATCTATGTTGAGACATTGCATCTTCCACCTTTTCACCTTTCCATGAGGTTTTGGGAGCAAAGGCATCAATGAGAGCCTCCTCGTCAGAAGAGTCATATCTTTCAAATTCTTCCATTCAAGTATCCTCCTCACTCATACTTTCCCTGTTTTTCACCATAATTAGAATCATATTCGCTATGTTCATCTTCACTGTTGACTTGGTTTCCTATATGAGCTCGCCACTTGGAGCTGCAATTTGAAGTGGAATATGCAATACAATCTTATAAGATTTTACTTCTTCTACAAAACTGGTTTCTTCCTTTCCAAGTTCATTAATTAACTGTATACAACAGTGGACCACAAATTTAATCGTTGAGACTTTCAATTATGTTACTAATTCGCAAATGAATGAATTCAACTCTTACCATAATAAATTACATATTATTCCCACTAAAATCTGTAATTGCACTCTTCGGTGCAATTTCAAAATCATTCATTAAATCTTATTTAATTTCCTATGTTATATTTATGATACCAATCAATCGAATAAATTTCACTATTTAATTCATTAATTAATTTAATCCTTTATTCAAAGCACTTAACTTATTTCATGTGACATATACTAAATCCACCTCGTAGGGTTTTCTACATGAAAACTGCAAGAAATCATAAAAGGGGTATCATCAATCTCAAGGCCCAAACATGGACTCCATCAACTAATTATTATTTCACAGATGTCATTTGTCATCATCCAACCTAACATGGAACATTTTAACTCACGAAAGATCGAGTTTTATTTTTCTTCTTTATAAGGAATGAGTAATTTTTTAAAATAAAATTAAGAGGTTAAAACACCACTTACTTTGAAATGGAGTGAGTAACATGAAATTCATGTCCCCAAGGCACAAGTTTGCAATTGAACTCTTACCTATTGAACTTATGCCCCTGGCATAAGGTCAAGAATATAAACTTCTGCCTTCTTAGGGTAACCGATGCCTTGGTGAATTTTGTTTGTTTTGCAATTTTTCAAAAAAAATATTAGTGAATATTTTTATCCCTTTTTTAAACTTAAAATAATGAAAGACAATATTGAAGCACCACACTCTATGAGGCAAAAAATTAAAGACTAAATCAGGGTTTATCAAATTTGCATTTTTTTTTTCTTTAAGAAAATAATGCTAAAGTGGCTTATACAAATAGGCATTTTCACCAAAATAAAAAGTATATATCTCTCACCATAATTTATCACATGCATAAGTCATTCTATTTTATAGTACGGGAATTTAGACGCTTCAATTTTACTTCATATTAATTTGTTTATTTTCACTTTTGATTTTTTTTTGGAGGATAGATTATTTTATTTTTGATTATCCAATCTTTATTTTATCCGCCCTTCTAATTGTTATGTTAGACTTTTTATAGTTTTGTGTGTGGTTTAATTAAATGAAAAGTCATAACTAATATTTAATGAAGAACAAATCTCTTCATAGATCTGTTACTTGATGGACATATAAGATTAAGTCTCAACGTCTATAAATTAGTCCGCCTCCATCTATTAGGTTGCTACATATTCTTTATAATTTTTACATCACTAACGATTATGGTAAGGTAAAGTTAGGATGTAGAAATCAATTTCAATTAACACTTTTATTTTATGATAATATCTTCCGTTTCAGGTAGTTTCTATGTTACATCTTATAAGATTATCATTTTCAAGATTCCTCGGGTATATTGAGTTACATTTACATGTGGAATTAGAGACTAGATATTTTAATCTTCATAAAAGAACTATGTATATATTAAACGTCTATTACTACTACATAAGAATGACTTCAAACTTTAAATCTTTAATTGCTAAAGATTATTGAACAATTAGAAAGATGCATAATTTGATTAAAATCATAAAATTATAATTTTTAATTAAAATACATATTAAAAATATTATTGCTACTTCTTCTAAATATTTCATTCCTATAATTTTGGTCAAATTTTAATTTCATTTATCAAAAGTGGTGTCAAAGAAATATTTAAGAAAAATAAAAATAAAAAATAAAAATAATACATTTTTCAATTTCAGTAGTTAAAAAATAGTCGTTGATTTTTGTAGTCTAAATTATAATCGAGAAAGGTAAATTTTTAATAGTGAATGATAACCTTTGGCTTTGTGCTTACTCTAGTGACGTCGGGCTAGTCCTAAATTCATATGTTTATGATGAAAAAAGAATTATGAACTTAGTGGCATGGAAACATATTGTTTTTCTTTCTAGAATGCGTAAGATATCATCATGCGTAAAATAAACTTATGTTCATTTAATGTATGTGTATATTATATAGTTTGTTAGCCATAAAAGTGGTTAAACTAGAATATTTATAATTTGTACATACATAAAATTATTTATAATTTTATTTTATGTATGTGATTATATTTATATAGCTTGTTAATTACCAAAATGGCCGAACTAGAAACTTAAATTATGCACATACATAGAATGCACGTGCATGGATATTATGCATGCTTTAAGCTTGAGTGAAGAATAAAAACACAGCTAAAGTATTCAGGTTTTTGAGTTTAATATTATCTAAACTATGAGGTATACGAGTTTCTTACTTGAACTATTATTGAAATGTTTATCAAAACACACCTCAACTATCTCGTTATTTTTTCCTATCGGAAATACCATTATCATTCAAATAGGAAAAGCGAACAACCGATAGTTTAGGTGAGTTTTGATTAATATTTAGGTGATAGTCTGAGAGAAAACTCAAACACATGATAGTTTAAGTACGAAACTAAAAAAATCATGATACTTTAGATGTGTTTTTCTACCTTCACTTTTAATATTTATAGTTTGTTACTGACCACAATGGCCAAACTAGAGTGTTAAAAATATACACATGCATAAGGTGACTTATTTTTTTGGTTAAAATAGATATTTTATATATATTTAATATGACTATAAAAGAGTAGGTGGTGATTGTTGAAGCATTAAGACACCTATCCGAAGTAATCTTAGTAAAATGAAGTGCCTAACTTGGTTCCATTTTTAGACTAGACTAGAGAAACAACAAAGAAGGCATTAGTCTCTTCCCTAAGCTAGTACATCATCAACCCCGCTTTTGTTTCCTAGCAATGGAGCTTGTGATGCATTTAACGAGATTTATATATTGCATAACGGGTTGGGGACGGCTGAGAGTTGATTTAGCAAGAATAGCGTGTCCCGCCATATCTAAAAACTTAGTTGATTTGGCAAAATTTATTTTCTGGCCTTGTAGCAGCATTGTAGTTGTTAAGAAAAGTGATAATGGTATTGCTACAATTTTGCTCCGGTGAACATAATGAAACGTAAGATGACGCTGATCCTCTTGATGTATGCCTCAGAGGGTTCAAGCAGTTGTTCGAGTTCCATTAATAAAACCGAGATACTACTAGTGGTGATGCAAGATATGTAATCAAATTAATAAAAATGTAGAAAAATAGAAATATTCCATTCTATGGGACTGGCGCATAAATCGAAAGAAAAGAAGGTGTGACTTATCCGACAAACATATCAAGATAAAGAATAGAAAGGGCCTCTTAGATTTATTTGTGACCTCCAGGAGCCGTATGAGGTGAAAATCTCACGTACGCTCCCGTAATAGCGATATTAGTGAGGAACAATGGAGCAATTCCTTTATATTTATAGAGATAGGGGACATAATTCATATGGATATAGTAAGTCTTGCTTGGGCTGCTTTAATGGTAGTCTTTACTTTTTCCCTTTCACTGTAGTGGGGAAGGAGTGGACTTAGGTCCAATTCACTCACAGCCTGTTCAGTCATACCTTTAGAGGATTCCCGTCACACCAAGACAAGACAGCCATTCTCAAGTAGATCAACTTGCTAAATGAAGTCTCTATCGTTGCTTAAAAAAATCAAATATGAAACTTCAAAAGATCAACTGTAGTGAGTTCTTGATTGTCTATTACCATAGATGGATTTCAAACGGAGGTTGGAAAGCAAAAAATGAGTGGGATGGTTAGGAAGACCAAGATACACAAAGGATTAGTAACTCGAGATTATGTAAGTTATCCAAGAGGATATTTATGTACATAAATGGAATCAATTGGGGCTTTACGCTCGTAGAAATGATCAAGAAGTACTTCATGATTCTGATCCAGAGTATGTTCCTATCCACTGAATAAGTAAATAACTATCAAGAACGAAGTAATCTTTTACTTGGTTAAAGGGTGGGTATTCAAGGAACTTCAAACGCTCCCATCCCTGCATGTAGGGTTTAGAATGGGTGATTCCTTTCACACTCATGCCCAAATTTCGATGTAATCATGAATCTTCCTATTCAAGTTCTATGGGGTTTTACCTAGATGCATGAAATGTGATTTCCTTCTTTATGGGTTTGATTTGATGGAGTTTTAATTATTGAATCATTATGATGGGCAGGTTTTATATTATTTTCTTCAAAATCATATTTTAATCTTTTTGGGGACCGAAAATGCCTATGTGATGAAAGTTCATGAAAGTTGGTGATTTATGATGAATATGCAATATTTTGAATTTATTGATGACGGAAAAGCATGAATTGTTACCTAAGTGTTTATGAGCATATTTTGAAAGAATTGAATATGATGAAGTATTGCCGCATGTTAAAGAATGATTTATAAAGCGAATTGCATGATTTATTGATTTATGATGTTGGCCGGCGAAAAGTGTCACGCCCCCGCCCTGGGGGTATGACTGGCACCTGCGCCTCATGAAGGACCTGGACTACTAACGATGGGCCTAGACACATCCGGTGCCCGGCTAGCTCATCTCGTGATCCTGGAAACAAAGGGCTATATAACGGCCGTAACACACCCTCCGGCCATCCGGACTTATAGCCACCTCTGGGCTCGTAATAAATAAATCTAACCAGAAACATACTCACATCAATCAGGAACTTGGGCAAGGGCCGATAAGGCCACCATGCTGTCTAGTCAACTCGAGACTCAACAAAGTGAAATATCAAAAGCTACGTGACCTAGTCATACTATCGCTAACTATGGCCCCACACGGCCAACATAAGAACAGTAAATACTAAATAAATTATACAACCGCACGGCCTCACACGACTGGCCCAACCACTACGGAGACACATATACAATCTGCAAGTCTCTATGAGTAATAATAGAACTGATCGACTGGCCACGACCTACCCATACCGTACAACAAAAGGAAGAGAACTACACCTCCGAAATCGTGAATTTGATGACAGAGTTGATGAATTCCAATAGGGCCAGCCGGAATCACGAGGATCGCCTCCTCGTCTATTAATACCTGCAAGTAAGTAATGCAAATAATGATCGGGGCACGTACTACCGTACCGAGTATGCAAAGCACCGAAATAATACAACCGAAATGTGATTGCAACTTAGCAAATCTATAGCAAGAGATAGCCAACGAGGAAACTGCAGGAATCGAATCATGCCTACTAAAAGGGCAACAGGCGTACTCAGACGCGACTACTGCCTATAGCGTATATGTACATAAATAGATATACAACAGTAAAGCAAGAGCCAATACCAACTCCCTCATGTCGGATGTGGCACCAAAAAGCAACACACAATCTATAGCCTACCCGGGTCAAACCAGCCAAAAATAAGTCACTCCACTCATCTCGTCACTGAGCTCCCCACGGCCCCCGGGTTCCTGGCCGCCTTGGCCTCCATATAAGTAACTGTCTCGAGTCCGGGAGGACTCCCGCATGCTGTCCGGCAGGCCAGAGCAGGGGTCTGGTTCCCCGGAACTCAACAGGCTACTCTGAAGAAGAGCCATCTGCTCCTGAAATGCCAGTAGACAACCCAATGCTGACTGGACCATGAAAGCTTCATCCCATCTTCGCCCAAGCTGGGAAGGCATGTCACCCCTTGAGTGACGTGAACCCACCCGCTCAGGGCAACATGATTACTGGACCTGGGGCGGCGAGGATGCTCAATAAGGGGCCCTCATCACATCAACTCAAAGTAAAACAAATAGCACGATAAACAGCAAGCATGCAGAACCAAAAGGTTATCTCGAAATCTAATTTCTTATTCCTGACCGTTTACATCAACTCATTCTTTACCGATTATAACAATTGACTCAAATCTTCAATCATAATCTGTAGCCAGTATACTATCTGTCCAATGGCTGAATTCAGAGCTAATATTTCACTTTGTCCGAATGGCTGGTCCAGAGCCATAAACCGCCCGAGTGGCTAGCCCAGCCAGGCTACTATCTGTCTATCCGATTTTTACTTTACTAACTTTTATTCCTGAATCGCTTTCTCTTTAATCTACAACATGTCTAATCATACAATAGGCTAAATTGAATCTGAATGCTAACTCGCCCCTTTGGCGCATGCTTTTCTATCTGACCGAATACGATACGGCAACGCAAACCAGATGCATTAAACTTACTCAATACTCAACATTCAACTCCAGAACTCAAATACGGAGTTTACTATGATTCATGCCAAGGCTACTAACTTGCCAAGAAACTATTCACATACCTTAACCTCGAGTTATCCGACCGTTCTGACGAGGCTCATTAGTACCCTGGCCATTTCTCCTAAATCGCATTCATATACACGTCAATTAGTACTAAATATAACACTTATTCTGAAAGACAACGCTACTTTCGATATATTTATAAGCCTAAACTTAGCGATTCAGCACGCCTAAAACTGCCATTTTCAGAAGTCCAAGGGAGAAGCATACTACGGCTAGGAGCACATAGACACTAGCTTGGAGAAATTCTACTTACCTTAGTCCGGTAGCTCGGGATTATCTGGCCGGCAGTATTTCGCATGTAACAAACCAGAGGAATGCTTCCTCACGCTAAAATACCTCGGCACTGAGGTTAATTTGGGCTTAGACTACGTTTGGCAGCGTAATCTGTCGATTATTTATTCTCTCCTTCGTCTCTCTCCCGTTCTCACGCGAGGTTTCCGGAAATTATAAGAATTATACTTACAAAAAACCGAAGTGGGGGCTTTATATACTTGGGCTCGGACAGCCCAATGTGTCACGGAGCTAACGCGGTGGCTCCGCCTTCCGTGACACGGCGCTAATAAGGAGGGGCTCTGCCCGGCTCCTTCCGCGATGGTCTGACAGGTTTTACGTCCTGATCTTTCCCGCCTTTCCCTAGCACGTATGGCTTTCAAATATGCTTAACCGACGTGCGAATAGGCTATCTTAGATGCCGGGAGAACCTACGGCACAAAAAGGCCTATGACTTTTGGCTAAGCATGTTTGAAAGCGGATCAATGAAAGATACCCGAGAGGACTGAAAGCCTTCTCTATATCGATTTTAAGGATTAGTCAGCTTTCCCTTTCATTTTTTGAAGGTACAATTTGGTAATATTTACTATCAGCAGTCATTTCAAGAAAAAGCTAGATTGTTAAGGGCCAATGATTTGATCTAGGTAAGGCTTAATGTGATTGACGATGATTTTTTGTAATGACTATATAGATGGTATTGCATGTTTCAGAGTTATAATTTCGTGAGAGCTCGATTCTGCACCATGGAATGAGATAAATGCGTTTTGTTTATGTCTTGAGGTATGTATAATTGTTGAAAAATCATTGGTAAAATTTTAAGACTGAATAGCCAACAATATTTTATAGAAAAGGGCTTAATTATCCGGGTCTTGAAGCTTTGAAAGAATTTATAGCAGCTATAATCTTTGAGGCTTAGAGGTCTAGCTAGGTGTTGTTGGTCCTCCAAGGTCAACTCATAGTATTATTTAAGAAAATAAAAGTTTTGGAGACGAGATGATTATTAGTATACAACTCTAAAAGTAATTTAGAGTGATAAGGATGGATATTATGAGTGTCATAAACTCAGTTACCACTTCTATCCATTAAGAAGAGGATCTTGTTGTGCCTTCTCCTACCGTGATAGTTGAGATGTGAAAATTTTTTGTATTAGCATCTCCCTCAATTTAATAATTTATGTATGATTTGAGTTTCCAAAAGTCTTCTTCCATTTGAAGAATATCATTAAACTCTTGAATAAGCACTCTTTCTAGATTAGTGAGAAAATGGCTATTTGGGTAGTTCCTTGAAGCGTGAATTCTTAGGAATGTGGCAGTATGCGTTTTCTTTTTGAAGATATTATCGAAAGGAGTGTTCCAATATGAAACATCCGCTTCCGAATGCACGAATTGCAAAGAATAAGGCTGTGACTATTTAGCCAATAATTATTGATTAATATTAACAAGATTGGAGAGATCAACCTATATAGATTCAAATATGAATATACGACTTCTAATAGGAAAATTATCATTATACATAGACATTAATAAAGCACAATGTTCCAAGTGTGTACACAGTAAAATGACGAACTTGGAGCATCCGAATAATCAATACGCCAACATTAGTAGCAAAAATCTGTCAAGTCTTTCTAAAATGAGGATACTCTAATCTTTAAATCGCTTATTAGTCCAGGTTTATTACCCTTAAATCCCATATCCATATTACAATAATTTAAACAACCCAAATAGGAGTTGGCTCGACTACGCCTAATAGGGTGACCTCCCATTTATCGAAGCTCTAAGAATTTCATTAAAATCACCACCCATTTTTCATTAAATTAATCTCTTAATGTGATATGTTGTCTCAAAGCTGTGCAGTCTATCATTGTATAATACTTGCGTAAATGCAACTTAAAAGCCAAGAGTTTTTGTTAGGCATTACTCGAACCTTGACATGAGTTGCTTAATTAGTAACTTCAACTTGATTAGTTCCAAATTATTTGCATCCCATAACACAAGCATCCGTCTAAAGAGGATTGTGCCGTATCCTTGACTCATATCGCTGAATGAAAAGACATCTAGAATATACTGGTGTTCTCCATTTTGTTTCATCTAGCGCAACAATATAAGATTCTGGCGCTACCAATAAGGGCACGAAGATGAGTATAAAGTTTGCTCTATTACCCCTTACAACCTAAAGAATGAAGCCATTTGTCTCGCTTTTACATTTGAAGATACATGTATCATAATTCTTATTGCAGTGGATCTACCATTTGCCCCGTAGCATCTGTGATGGTGTCAGAATCACGGCTAAGTTTCCTACTACTGGGTTTTGTAGAGAATCTTAATATTTATATTTGCTTGAACAAAGTTCTGTCCTAAGATGATTACCTCTTCGTACCTTCTAGAAAACAAGCATGTTTTTCCCTCAAAAGACATATATCCGTACGCGTCTTAATCGATTTTGATGAATTTCATAAACCAAGTAGTCCCTGTCTTGCCAAACCTTGCAGAACTAGAAGATATTCTTCAAAATCATAGTGAGACGCTGACAGAGACATATGTACCGAGGGAGATACGGTGCTATTTTCCGGTGAAAGATAACAAAAAAGGTAATCATCTTAGGACCAAGGAACTTAGTTCAAGCAAATATAGATATTCATACTTTACAAAACCCAGTAGTAGAAAATTTCACCGCGATTCTGACATTATCTCTGAATTCTATAGGTGAATGATGGATCCACTACAACAAGGAAATGATACATGCTCATCAAACAAACCGAGACAAATGAAGTTTATTTTTTGGAATTGTACGGAGTAACGCATAACTTTATGCACAACTTTTTTGCCCTTATTGATTGGCACAGATCCTCTATTGTTGCACTACTTGAAACAAAAATAGAGGCACCAGTCTATTCTAGATGTCATTCTATTCACAGATATGATTCAAATTCCAACACAAGACCTCTCTAGAAGAATGTTGTATTATTAGGATGCAAATATTTTGGAATTAATCCAAATCTAAGTTACAATCAAAACAATTCATGTTATGGTCTAAGCAATGCTAACAGAAACTTTTAAGTTGGATTTACTAATACATACTCATGATAGACTATCGTTTGGAACAAAAAGCAAAAGGTTTGGAGATTTCTCAACCCTTGGAATAAGACTTATTCCGGCGGCCGCGCATCGGGTACCCATCAACGAAAAACCTCAATAACATCATCCGAGATAGGAAAATGAACTCAGCATCACCAACTCGGGTTCCTCTTCAGCACATCTGGGTGAGGGTGGGGTTTTTCCTTGTATGAGCGGTCATGCACGCGTTGTTGAGCTAAGCGCGTGGTGACGATGGTGCGGAGGAAGTATGTTGGTCCTCCATTGCTAGGGCGGCGGATGTTTATGAAAGAATGTGGTTTGAGAAGTGAGTAATCCTAATCCTATTAATAGACGAAAGTGTTTGGACCAATGGGCCTTTAGTTTGTTTTTGGCCGTTTAGTCATTGCCATTTTGGCAAATCCAATGACTCGTAACTTGTGATATTTGCTTGTCTCTTACATAAATTTTCATGGTAAAAAATTAAATCGTGTTGAACTCGAAGATTTTTCCATAGAACAAGCGAGGTTGAAATATTTTTTGTACTATTTTAATTTTATTTACGATTATAAAATATTTATTGGTCGACTTTTTTAATTTCATTTTTCGTTGGAGTTATATGTCTAAGATAAAAGTTTAAGAGAGTCAACACACAACAACAAATATGATATATAGCTAGAATATAAAATTCATCATCAATTTTACTTTTTGTGATGAAAATTATATTTTGTATTTAAATACACGATATACTTCTTAGTGACGAAACAAAAAATTTATAGCAAAATTTTAACCCCTAAAGTTTATTGCACCAAAAATTGATTTGACGACATTTATTAATTGAGTACTATTAGCAATGAATTAATTTATTAGTGCCACATTATTTTATCATTAATTATATACCCAATTTGTGACTTAACTTTTGTCGAAATTAGATAAATTTTGGCAAGGAAAACTTACATCACCAAAAATATGTTTATTTCCATTTACAATGCTGATTTAAATTAGAGTTTATCAAATTAATTTTTTCTATAAAAATAGTTAAAAGCAGTTTAATTTATACACTCGTACATCTTCACCAAAATAAAAAGGATATATTTCTCACCGCAATTTATCACATGTAGAAAAACCATTCTTTCTTATAATATTACTAAAATTTTGGACGTCTTAACTTTGCTTCATTTTAATTATTTATTTGCACCTTTTAGTTTTTTTTTTGGAGGATCATTTATTTTAATTTTGAATTATCTATTCTTATTTTATCTATCCTTTTTGTTTGTTTTGTTAGATTTTTTAAAAAATTGTTTGGGTGTGGTCTAATTAATGTAAGTCCATAACTAATATTTAATTATGAAGAAATAAACTCGTCTTTAGATCGGTTACTTGATGGATTTATTGGATTAAGTCCCGACATCTATAAATTGGTCGCTCCTCCATCCATTAGGTTACCACATATTCTACAAATTTTTTAATCAATGACGGTTCTAGTAATGTAAAGCTAGGATGCAAGGAGGTAGAAATCAATTTCAGTTAACGCTTCCGCTTATTAAAATGTCTTTCACTTCAGGTATGCTATTTGTAAAGTCTTCTTGTAAGATTATCATATTCAAGATGTTCCGCATATTAAATTATGTTTACATGAACTTAACCTCAATATTAGTACATTTTATCTTCAACAAAAAACTATGTATACATATTTTTTATATTTGTTACTGCCACAAAAGAATGATTTCAAACTCTAAACCTTTAATGTCTTTTAAGATTGTTGAACGAATTAGAGCATGCATAATTTGATAGAAATCATAAAGATTTATGGTTTCTACTTTACATTTACGAGAGAACGTTTCTTCGAAATATTGCATTCCCATTTGTTTTTTTTGCCAAATTTTATGATTGTAGCTATCATAAGTGGTGTCGAAGAAACTATTTAAGAAAAATTAAAATAAAAACATTTAAAATTTTCATTTTATAATAATAAAATAGTGAGTGATTTTTACAATTGAAATTATGATAGAAAAAAGGCTTACTTAATGGTGAATGATAATCTTTATATTTGTACTTACACTAGTAACGGGAGTAGACCTAAATTCATGTATGTGCTGAAAAGAATTTTCAAAGGATTTGATGAGTACGTAAAATAATCTTTATATTTATTTAATGTATATACTTATGTTATATAGATAATGGTTATTAATCAAAGTGGTTAAACTAGAATATTTATAATTTGTATATACATATATTAAAATTACTTATTGTTTTGTTTTATGCATGTGTTATGCTTATATAGTTTGTTAGTCAATAAAGTGACCAAATTAGAATTGTGCGCATATATAAAATAGACGTGCATGGATATTACACATGCATGAATGTTTGAGCGAGTATTCAAAAACACAATTTAAAGTAGTTAGATTTTTGAGTTTAATATCAACTATCAGTTTGTGAGTTTCTTACCGAACTATCACCAAAATGTTTATGAAAACACATTTCAACTATTTAGTTGTTCACTTACCGAAATATAATCATCTTTCGTATAGGAAAAGAGAATAACTGATAATTTAGATATGTTTCGATAACCATTTAGTGATAGTTCAATTAGGAAACTCACACACTCCGATAGTTTGGGTATGAAACTCAAAAATTCGTGATAATTCGCTGTGTTTTTCACCTTCACTTTTAATGTTTATAGCTTGTTAGTAACCAAAATGGTAAAACTATAATGTTGAAAATATACACATGCATAAAGTTGCCTAATGTTTATTTCATATATGTATATACGTTCATCTAGTTTGTTGGTCATCAAAATGATCAAACTAGTATGTTCATGAAAGACATAAAATGGATAAAATTTGTCATTTGTCCATGATAGAATTAGACGTATATTGCTTGACCATTGATAGATAAATTGACATTCACTATTATTAGAGCATACAAATTTATCCAAAATTCTATTGTTTAGTCAAATATTTTTGCATCCAAAGATATTTTTTTGAATTTAAACATTCAATTTAGAATATTTAAGCCAATTTACATTCATTTCTGTCATATATGATTGAAATCGTACAAATTTTTAACATTAAAACTAGTAAACTTAAAAATATTTATGTAGCTAGTGCAGCCACAAATTAAATAGCAACCCAAAAAATGAAGAGGAACTTACAAAGAACATGAATTAGAATGATTAATTTGTGCGCATATATAAAATGGACATGCATGGATATTACACATGCATGAATGTTTGAGGAATGATCAAAAACACAGCTAAAGTATTCAGATTTTTTGAGTTTTTCACCAACTATCATCAAATGTTTATGAAAACACATCTTAACTATCACCGCCACTTTCCCGCCAAATATCTTCGCAGGGGAAAAGGGAATAACTCATAATTTAGATATATTTTAATAACTCATTTGGTGATAGTTCAATTAGGAAACTCACACACCCGAAGTAGTTTAGGTATGAAATCCCAAAAAGTCGTGATACCTGAGTTATGTTTTTCACCCTTCACTCTTAATGTTTATAGTTTGTTAGTAACCAAAGTGGTCAAACTATAATGTTGAAAATATACACATGCATAAAGTTACTCTAACGCTTACTCATGTATGTATTTACAAAATGATCAAACTAGTATGTTCATGAAAGACATAAATGAATAAACTTTGTCATTTGTCCATGATAGAATGAAACGCATTGCTTGATCATATAGATAAATTGACATTCACTATTATTAGAGCCTACAAATTTATCCAAAATTATATTCTCGTAGTCAAATATATTTGTATATCTAAAGATATTTTTTTTGAATTTCAACATTCAATTTCAAATATTTAAGCCGATTTATATTCATTTCTGTCACACATGATTGAAATCAGGCACAAATTTTTAACATTAAAACTAGTATACCTGCAAAAATATTTATGAAGCTAGTGCACACAAATTAAATAGCAACCCAAAAGTGGAACTTACAAAGAAGACTATAGTTTGGATGACATTGCGTAGCTTTAATTTGATAAATTACCATTGATAGCTCATAATAGCTTGTATCAAATTTATATGTCTTTTCATAAAATGGTATATAAACAAATACGGTTCTATAGTTTATGCTAAAATTACGGGACATAATTTGTATTTAAAACGGACTCCTTTTGTTAGCCCTAACTAGAAGATTTGCTATCAAATCCTCTAATTCTTTCCATAAAAGAAAGATTACATTCTCAAATAAAATTGTATCTAAGCTTTAGCTCTGCATTCACCAACAAAGGAAATAAATATTTTCATATCATTCTAGCAGCGTACTCTTTTTCCGCCATTGATTCATGAAACGTAGAGTTCATAAATAGATCGATAAATCCTTCATTAAAGAGCGTGATTCATAATTGAAGGCACAAAATTGATTGTCGCTTATCAATTACAAAGCCTTAAATTGCCATTGAAATATCTCAATTCGAAATTTGAAATTTAATTCAACAATAACGAAAGAGCATAATAAATTTTTAATTGTCACTCGTGCACTCTGATCAAAGAAAATTATTTGTCAATTACTTTATTGAGGAGATCATGATCATGAGAATGCTTGTTGTGTGATATTGTTGCCGTTATTTTGAAGCAACTAGGAATTGATAATAGTCTCAAGTCTATACAAATCAACACACCGCAGAGGTAGTTGTATGCCTATGAAAATGCACAATGACATGGGTATGAAGGTATATATTGAATCAAGAAGGATAACAGAGATTTGGGGATGTATCTATTGTGTAAAACTATAACCGACAATCGTATGAAATACTTGGCTGTTAGCAGATAGTGTGATACAAGATGATATTGCACAAATTGAATACACACATGTATAGATACAGTTGGTACAACGATGATTGCAACATCATCTTCACCAAAATCAATTGTTATATTTGAAGGGGCCAAATTCATTTGATTATCTCAACCAAAAATTGAAAGCAGATAATGGAAGGACAGATATATAAGGATAAAAAATCATAAAGGTTGTGATGGCAAAATACGCAATCACCGAAAGCTTTCAATTCAAGGTTAAGAGGTCAATCGCTAGAAGGTGCGTATTATCCCGTATTTTTTTGTATTTATAAAAAATCACTGTGATGTGTTTATGTAAAAAAATGTGTGTCAGTCTGAGTATATCCAAAAGAATTATTATACATCCAGTTATATGGTGACTAATTATATATATATATATAACATGTGTGTATACTATTGACTTATTTAATCGAACGCATTATGTATTATTTGATTTCAAGTACCTTTGTCAATTATATAGTTCTCTTTAATAGCTTCAATTTTTTTTTTGAAGTTGTCATTGATCAATTCCGAAGATCTTTGAACTCGTCCTCAACCTATTTTATATATACCAATTCAAAATGGATTGAAACATTGTATTCAAAAATCCAACAACAAAAAAATCAAATAAAAAGTAGAGTTATTAAGAGAATTAAAAACATACTACTTATCGATTTCGAATGGGTCAAGAACGCCTTAACAAAGACAACTCATCTGATTTATTATTAGTTGGATCTGGCTTCTTGATGGACACGATGGGGACTTATTTCAAAATACTAAAATACTAACTAATGATGATTTTTTCATGTGTATATCAGAATGGATGATTGACCTAATTGGCTTTATTGGTGCTTCATTATCACTTATTGCCTCGGCGTGACGTTTCGTATAGCATAGTCCCATATATAAAAGTGTTCAATATCTCCATGTCTCTCACGTTGATCGGGGTAAGAACATATTCAACCGTTTGTCAAGGGACAGTCTAATCAATTTATATCCCTTAATATACTCACATATTACATCCTCTTCTTTAGCTAATTTGCATCCCCATTTAGATAATTATACTTGTCAAAATTTCAAAAATTCTTGTTTTGAAAATACAATCAACATTGGTGCATGTATATATGCCCTTGTGTTATACTTGCATCTTATCACGTAGTAAAATAAAAACAACCATATGCTAAAATTAGATATGATGAATATGTGTGAATATAGGTTTAACACAACACTAAAAAAATTATTCGGTATAAATGAATACAACAAAAAACGTAACTTTAATAAAATTAATGATATATCTGACCTTATCGTTGCCAAAGCTTTTCATAAAACGCATATAAGGTAGAACTGAATTTTTGCCATTGATAAGTTGAACTCCGAAATTCATATATATAGACAAAGCAAGTGTGATTTATCATTATTATTTTGTTTCTTCTTTACCATTTCAATTAATATTGATATTGTGATATCAGCGCCGTATTTGCGCTACAATGAAGGAGTCTACTTTTAAGAACCGTATGTCACACTACCATATAATGTAAATATAATATATAATATATCCTTGGAATCAGCTTGTCCTTCAAGCAAAAATATAAATATATATATTTACAGAGAGAAACACACTAAAGAAAATATATCCTTGAATCAGCTTGTCCTCGTGAAAATCACCATTCCTCTTCAATCTTTTCCTTAGGGATTGCTTGATTTTCCCTATCTAAGGACAGAATAATATCCTATGTCAATAAATAATTATTAGCATATTAATTTTTTGATATATTGATTAATATTTTTATGACTCCTTATGGAGCGTGGACAAATTTAAATTTTTAATAGTAAATGATAACTTTAGAATGTATAAAATATCGTGTAAAATAATCTTTTGTTCATTTAATCTCGTTGTCCCAAGAACTCCAATGATATTTCTATCTTCAATAGAACTCCAAAAGAAATTAGCCATGTAACTTCTAGTTGTAGTAAAACAGTCTTAGGGGGTTCTAGAAAGCAGACAAAAGATAAACAAATAGGTTGAGATTGTAAGACATGCCTGATTATCGTAGCTTGCCCCCAAAAAAGAAAGAAGTTTACCTTTGTCATCCCATAGTCTTTCTCCCGCCTTGAAATCAAATCACTGTAGTAAGCACTTTCTTCGTTTTCCCGTATATAAAGGACAACCCAAATAAGCACAGGAAAGTTGAAATGTTTGTAACCAGTTACCTCTTTAATTCTTTTAATGATATTGTTGGAAGCCTTGGGTTCTACTAGGAAGCAGCTCTTGTTGATATTGATCCTTTGTCCGGAACATTTTGATAGTTTTGAAGTTGATGCATATCCAAATCTAGAGACTTTACCACTCGTGAGGTAAATATAATAACATCATCCGTATATGCAAGGTGAGTAATGTGTGGACAATTATAGGGCAAACTAAACCCCTATATGGATGAATATGAGGCAAATTGGTTAAACATTATAGATAATACCTCTTCCCCAAGAATAAATAATGAAGGGATAGAGAGTCACCTTGTTTAAGCCCCCAAGTAGAGTGAAAAAAATCTTTTCTCACACCATTAATAATAATAATACCAGAGCATTAGAGATTAATCTTTTAATCATATCACCATTTATCTCAAAACCAAATTTCTTAAGAGCATGAAGTAGAAAATTTCAATTAATCCTATCATATAAGCCTTAGCCATATCTAATTTTAATAACAGTGTTATGAACAAAAATTATTCTTTCTAATATCATGAATAATTTCAGCAAGTAAAATATTTTCGTAATAGATCTACATTTAAGGAAACTCTATTTGATTCTCAGAGATAATATTAGACAAGATCTTATTAAGTCCTGGAACTAATGATTTCTGGAAATAATCTTATTAGAACAATTACAAAGATCGATGGGTCTCAATAAAAGAGCTAGGATTATCAATTTTAGGGGAAAAAATCAACAAGAATCGTATGTACCTCACAAACCTGTCCCTCCGAAGAATTGTTGAATCACCTCTATCAAGTCACTTTTGATGATTTCCTATCAACTTTGATAGAAAGCACTCAAACCATCAAGCCTCAGAGTTGTCCGCATTGAGTCCAAAACACAAAGATTCTTTGATTTCTTCATTTGGAATCGCTCTCCATATTGTTGTCATCTTGAAAACTCTTTGATTTATACAATCTAAGTGGTGAAGTTCAACTCTTGATCATCATGAAAAGTTTACTAAAGTACTACACATCATCTTTAGCAGTATGTACTTCACCTGTAATCCATTGGCCATTTTCCGATTGGATCCTTTGAATAGTAGCTCTTCTTTTCATTAATAACAACATGAAAGTATTTAGTATTGGAATCTCCATCCTCTAACCATCCGATATTTGCTTTTTGTCCGAGAACTAACCATTCACATTTCAATCACCTAGTATGTTCCGCCTGAGCTTTATAAACTTGAGATCTCAAGTCATCATTATCATTATCAATATATTCCGCTCAAGAATCAAGATCTTAGCTTCCATTCTTTGACTTTAACAAAAAATATTATCAATTTGCTCTCTAGACTAAAATGCTAAGTTTGCGACTTACATTCTTCATTTTGAGTTGTAATCTTCTCATACTGGGTTACCATCCACTTTCATTCCATGCTTCTTGTACCACATCTTTGAAGTTAGGTTGATTAATCAAAAAATTCAAAAATTTGAAATACCCGATTTTAGACTGCTCTCCTGGTTTTTTAGAGATTTCGTAATCATAAGAGTGTGGCTCTGATCTCGTGCTTGCTAAATGTTCAATATCAATAATGGAGAAGTTGTCAGTCCAGTGATGATTGATAAAACTCTGTCCAACCTTTCCAAATTATTTTACTTATTTCTCTAGCATTGCACCATGAACCTGAGGCACTTGTACCCCGCATCCACCACATCACAATCATTCATACAAGATATTAAATCCAAATTTTTCGCCATTCTGTGTGGTTTTCCTCCTTTTCTTTCATCAGGCTCATTATAGCATTAAAATCCCCACAAATGCACCAAGGTTCATCAATGAAGAAGCAGTTTCTAAGACTACCAAAGGAAAGTCTCAAATGTTGCTTGGATTTAGCATATATAGCAGCAGGAACCAAAACTACCTTTAGAATTATGCTTATTAGTCATTTTGATAGTAAGTTGTTGTTCATCATCTTCCTACATCAACATGAAAATCACTAGACCAGAATATCTGTATCTTTCCATTGCAATTTGAGATACAACCATCAAAACTAAGACCCTTCTATATTTCCAGTCAATATGGCAAACATCTACAAAAGGTTCCCGAATAGCAATAATATGAGAGCTGTGAATTTCGGGATAAGAATTTTAATCTTTCAAAAGCCCCTCTGGACTTTACTCCCCGATATTCCATAATGGTACTAATCATTAATATTATTATAGGATGTTCCATCAATTTGAAATGCTTTCACCATGGCCCTTGTAATAGGGCCCGGTTTTGCCAATACTTGTGAATCTCATCGGCATTCCTGCTTACTCATCTTGGAGATAGATTTCCATTGTTGATCAAAGATTATCTATGTTGAGACATTGCATCTTTCACCTTTTTCACCTTCCATGAGGTTTTTGGGAGCAAAGGCATCAATGAGAGCCTCCTGTCAGAAGAGTCACATTCTTCAAATTCTTCATCAAGATCCTCCTCACCGTCACTTTCCCTGCTTTTCACCATAATTAGGAATCATATTCGCTATGTTCATCTTCACCGTTGACTTGGCTGGTTCCCCCATATGAGTTCTCACAATTGGAGCCGCAATTGAAGTGGAACATCAACTAAAAATCTTATAAGATTTTACTTCTTCTACAAAACTGGTTTCTTCCTTTCCAAGTTCATTAATTAATCGATATAGCAGGACTACAAATTTAATCAGTTGAGACTTTCAATTATGTTACTAATTCGCAAAATGAATGAATTAACCTACCATAATAAATTACATATTATTCCACTAAAAAATCTGTAATTGTACTCTTCGGTGCAATTTCAAAATCATTCATTAAATTTTATTTAATTTCCCATGTTAAGATTACAGATACCAATCAATCGAATTAAATTTCTGACTATTTAATTCATTAATTAATTTAATCCTTTATTCAAAGCACTTAACTTATTTCATGTGACATATACTAAATCCACCTGCAGGGTTTTCACATGAAAACTTATAAGAAATCATAAAAGGGGTATCATCAATCTCAAGGCCCAAACATGGACTCCATCAACTAATTATTATTTCAATAGTGTCATTTGTCATCATCCAACTTAACATGGAATATTTTAACTCACGAAAGATCGAGTTTTATTTTTCTTTATAGGAATGAGTAATTTTTTTAAGGGGCGTGTCTAGGTTAAAAACACCACTTACTTTGAAATAGAGTGAGTAAATATGAAATTATGTCTCAAGGAACAAGTTTGCAATTGAACTCTTACCTATTGTAACATAAACTTCTGCCTTCTAGGGTAACCGATGCCTTGCGAATTTTGTTTGTTTTGCAATTTTTCAAAAAAAAAAAAATATTAGGAGTATTTCTTTTATCCCTTTAAACTTAAAATAATGAAAAGACAAATATTAAAGAATTAATAATTTAAGAGGCAAAAATTAAAGACCAAATCAGGGTTTATCAAATTAGCATTTTTTTTTTTAAAAAATAATGCTAAAGTGGCTTGAGACAATAGCATTTTCACCAAAATAAAAAGTATATATCTCTACCAATTTATTCACATGCAGACAAGTTATTCTATTTTATAGTACGGGAATTTAGACGCTTCAATTTTACTTCATACACTTGTTTATTTTCACCTTTTGATTTTTTTTTGAGGATAATATTATTTTATTTTTTGATTATCCAATCTTATTTTATCCATTCCTTTCTAATTGTTATGTTAGACTTTTATTGTTTTGCGGTGGTTTAATTAAATGAAAAGTCATAACTAATATTTAATGAAGAACAAATCTCTTCTGTTAGATCTGTTACTTGATGGACATATAAGATTAAGTCTCAACCTCTATAAATTAGTCTCGCCCTCCATCTATTAGGTTGCTACATATTCTTTATAATTTTTACATCACTAACGATTATGGTAAGGTAAAGTTAGGACGTAGAAATCAATTTCAATTAACACTTTTATTTTATGATAATATCTTCCGCTTCAGGTAGTTTCTATGTTGGCATCTTATAAGATTATCATTTTCAAGATTCTGGTATATTGAGTTACATTTACATGTGGAATTAGAGACTAGATATTTTAATCTTCATAAAAGAACTATGTATATATTAAATATCTATTACTACCACATAAGAATGACTTCAAACTTTAAATCTTTAATTGCTAAAGATTATTGAACAATTAGAAAGATGCATAATTTGATTAAAATCATAAAATTTATAATTTTTACTTTTGCACATTGATTTAAGAGAACGTTCTTCGAAATATTTCATCTCATAATTTTTTGGTCAAATTTTATAATTTCAGTTATCAAAAGTGGTGCCAAAGAAATATTTAAGAAAATAAAAATACTAAAAATAAAAATAATAATTTTTCAATTTCAAATAGTTAAAAATAGCCATGATTTTTGTAGTCTAAATTATAATCGAGAAAGGTAAATTTTTAATAGTGAATATAACCTTTGGCTTTGTGCTTACTCTAGTGACGCCGGGCTAGTCCTAAATTCATATGTTTAAGTGATGAAAAAAGAATTATGAACTTGTGGCATGGAACATATTGTTTTTCTTTCTAGAATGCGTAAGATATCATCATGCGTAAAATAAACTTATGTTCATTTAATGTATGTGTATATTATATAGTTTGTTAGCTATAAAAGTGGTTAAACTAGAATATTGTATAATTGTACATACATAAAATTATTTATAATTTTATTTTATGTATGTGATTATATTTATATAGCTTGATAATCACCAAAATGGCCGAACTAGAATAATTAAATTATGCACATACATAGAATGCACGTGCATGGATATTATGATGTGAATGCTTGAGTGAAGAATAAAAAACACAACTAAAGTATTCAGGTTTTGAGTTTAATATCTAAAACTATGAGGTATACGAGTTTTACTTAAATCCATTAAATGTTTATCAAAACACACCTCAACTATCTGTTATTTTTTCACTTGAAATACCATTATCATTCAGGTAGGAAAAGCGAACAACCGATAAAGTTTAGGTGAGTTTTGATTAACATTTAGTGATAGTTCAGGTAGAAAAAACTCAAACACATGATAGTTTAAAGTACGAAACTAAAAAATCATGATACTTTAGATGTGTTTTTCTACCTTCACTTTTAATATTTATAGTTTGTTACTGACCACAATGGCCAAACTAGAGTGTTAAAAATATACACATGCATAAGGTGACTTATTTTTTTGGTTAAAATAGATATTTTATATATATTTAATATGCATCATAACAAGAGAAAAGTTGCTGAAGCATTAAGACACCTATCTCAAGTAATCTTAGTAAAATGAAGTGCCTAACTTGTCCGCCTTTAGACTAGACTATAGACAAAACAAACAAAGAAGGCATTAGTCTCTTCCTAAGCTAGCAGCTAATTTGTCATCAACCCTGTTTTGTTTCCTAGCAATGGAGTTTGTTATGCATTTAGCGAGATTTATATGGCTGTATAACGTGGTTGGGGGGATGCTATTGAGAGTTGATTTAGCAAGAATAGCGTGTCCCGCCATATTCAAAACTTAGTTGATTTGGCAAAAATTCTATTTTCTGTCTTGTAGCAGCATTGTAGTTGTTAAGAAAAAGTGATAATGGTATTGCTAAATTTTTGCCTGGTGCACATAATGAAACGTAAGATGACGCCGATCCTCTTGATGTATGCCTCAGAGGGTTCAAGGAAAGTTGTTCTGAGTTCCATTAATAAAAACCGGTGATACTACTAGTGGTGATGTATATACTAAATTAATAAAAATGGTAGAAAAATAGAAATAAATAAGGGTGTATCTAATGAAAGACACCCGAGAGGATCAAATTCTATATCGATTTTGAAGGATTAGCCTTTTATTTTGAAGTGGAAAATACTTCTTGGGTAATGATGGCATTATCAGCAGTGCGCCTATTTCTAAGAAAGCTAGATTGTTAAGGGCCAATGATTTGATCTAGGTAAGGCTTAATGTGATTGACGATGATTTTTTGTAATGACTATATAGATGGCATTGCATACGATAGAGCGATAATTTCGTGGAGAGCTCGCATTCTTGCACTATGGAATGAGACATAAATGCGTTTGTTTATGTTCGAGGAATAGTATAATTGTTGAAAAAAATCATTATAAAATTTTAAGACTGAATAGCCAACAATATTTCGAGAAAAGGGTCGTGACCATCTCGTCTTGAAGCTTTGAAAGAATTTATAGCAAATTTATAATCTCGGAGTGTTTAGAAGTCTAGCTAGGTGTTGTTGGTCCTCCAAGGTCAACTTCATAGTATTATTATTTAAGAAAATAAAAGTTTTGGAGACGAGATGATTATTAGTATACAACTCTAAGAAGTAATTTAGAGTGATATGATGGATAATATGAGTGTCATAAACTCGCTACCACTTCTATCCATTAAGAAGAGGATCTTGTTGTGCCTTCTCCTACCGTGATAGTTGAGATGTGAAAATTTTTTGTATTAGCATCTCCCTCACTAGCCAATTTATGTATGATTTGAGTTTCCAAAAGTCTTCTTCCCATTTGAAGAACATCATTAAACTTTGAATAAGCACTCTTCTAGATTAGTGAGAAAATGGCTATTTGTGTAGTTCCTTGAAGCGTGGAATTTTAGAATGTGTGGCAGATACAGCTTTTCTTTGAAGATATTATCGAAAGTGAGTGTTCCAATATGAAACATCTGCTTCGAATGCACGAATTCGTAAGCAATAAGGTTGTGACTATTTAGCCAATAATTACTGATTAATATTAACAAGATTGAGAGATCAACTCATAGATTCAAATATGAATATACGACTTCTAATAGGAAAATTATCATTATACATAGACATTAATAAAGCACAATGTTCCAAGTGTGTACGCAGTAAATGACGAACTTGAGCATCTGAATAACCAATAAGCCAACATTAGTAGCAAAAAATCTGTCAAGTCTTTCAGAAATGAGGATACTCTTATCTTTAAATCGCTTATTAGTCCAGTTTATTGCCCTTGGCAATCCCATATCCATATTACAATAATTTAAACAACTCAAATAGGAGTTTAATTGACCACGCTTCCACAGGGTACCTCCCCATTTATCAGAAGCTCTAAGAATTTCATTAAAATCACCACCCATTTTCTATTAAATTAATCTCCGATGTGACATATGCTGTCCCAAAGCGCAGTCTACTGTATGTAATACTTGCGTAAATGCAACTTAAAGCCAAGAGTTTTAAGCTAGGCACAATTCCAACCTTGACATGAGTTGCTTAATTAGTAACTTCAACTTGGGTTAGTTCCACCATTTGCATCCCATAACACAAGCATCCGTCTAAAAAGAGGATTGTGCCAGAACTTGACTCATATCAGTGAATGAAAAAGACATCAGAATATAATGGGTGTTCCTCCATTTTTGTTCTCAACTAGCGCAACAATATAAGATCTCTGCTGGGCTGCCATCAAGGGCACGAAGATGAGTATAAGTTTGCCCTATTACCCTTACAACCTAAAGAATGAGTTCATTTAGCCCTGGGCCTTGTTTGAAGATACATGTATCATATCTCTATTATGTGCGGATTCACTTATTCCCGTAGCATTCAAGGATGGTGCTTCTAATCACGGCTAAGTTTACTACCGGGTTTTGTAGAGAATCTTAATATTTCAATTGCTTGAATGTTTCTTGTCCTAAGATGTATTCTCTTCGTGCCTTTTCTAGAAAATGTGCTACATGTTTTTCCTCAGCATATATCCAAAAAAATGCCTTTTACCGTGATTTTGATGAATTTTCGCTAAACCAAGTAGTCCCCGTCTCTTGCCAAACTCATGGAACTAGAGTGGATATTCTTCAAAACCACGAGACGCTGCATGCAGACATATGTACTCGAGGAAGATACGTGTGCTTATTTTCCAGGAAAGATACGAAAAAAAGGTAATCATCTTAGGACCAAGGAACTTAGTTCAAGCAAATATAGATATTCACATTTTACAAACCCAAGAGTAGAAAATTTCACCGCGATTCTGACATTATCTCTGAATTCTATAGGGTGAATGACGGATCCACTACAACAAGGAAATGATACATGTACCATCAAACAAACCGAGACAAATGAAGTTTATTTTTTGGAATTGTACGGAGTAACGTGCTAACTTTATGCACAACTTTTTTGCCCTTATTGATTGGCACAGATCCTCTATTGTTGCACTACTTGAAATAAAAAAAATAGAGTACCCGCCCATTCTAGATGTCATTCTATTCACAAGATATGATTCAAATTCCAACACAAGACCTCTCCTAGAAGAATGCTGTATTATTAGATGCAAATATTTTGGAATTAATCCAAATCGAAGTTACTAATCAAACAATTCATGTTATGGTCTAAGTAATGCTAACAAACTTTTAAGTTGGATTTTACTAATACATACCATGATGTAATTAATGTTTGGGAACAAAAAAGCCAAAGGCTTGGAGATTTCAACCTCAACAAGACTTATCTGGCGGCTGCGGCATCGGGCGTACCCCATCAACGGTAAAACCCCACAACATCATCCGAGATAGGGAAATGAACTCAGCATCACCAACTGGGTTCCTTCTTCAGCGATCCGTGGAGGTGTGGGTTTTCCTTGTATGAGCGGTTGCGGCATCGCCGTTGTTGAGCTACAAAGGCGGTGACGATGGTGCGGAGGAAGTATGTTGGTCTTCCATTGCTAGGGCGGTATGGATGTTTATGAAAGAATGTAGGGTTTGAGAAGTGAGTAATCCCAATCCTATTAATAGATGAGTGTTTGGACCAATGGGCCTTTTAGTTTGTTTTTGGGCCTTTAGAATATTGCCGATTTTAAGCAAATCCAATGACTTTAATCTCAGATACATATTTGCTTGTCTCTTACATAAATTTTCAAGTGGTAAAATTAAATCGTGTTGAACTCGGCAGATTTGTCCATAGAACAAGCGAGGTTGAAATATTTTTTCTCTATTTTAATTTTTTATTTACGATTATAAAATATTTATTGGCCGACTTTAATTTCATTTTTCGTTGGAGTTATATGCCATGTCTAAGAGATAAAAGTTTAAGAGAGCCAAACACACAACAACAAATATGATATATAGCTAGAATATAAAATTCATCATCAATTTTTTACTTTTTGTGATGAAAATTATATTTTGTATTTAAATACACGCATATACTTCTAGTGACGAAAACAAAAAATTTATATGTAAATTTTTAACCCCAAAGTTTATTGCACCAAAATTGATTTGACGACATTTATTAATTGAGTACTATTAGCAATGAATTAATTTATTAGTGCCACATTATTTTATCATTAATTATATACCCAATTTGTGACTTAACTTTTTTGTCGTGAAATTAGGGATAAATTTCCTTAGGCAAGGAAAAAACTTACACTACCAAAAATATGTTTATTTCCATTTATGCCAATGTTGATTTAAATTAGAGTTTATCAAATTAATTTTTTCTATAAAATTGAAGTAAAGCGACTTATACACTCGTGACATCTTCACTAAAATAAAAAAGGATATATTTCTCACCGCAATTTATCACATGTAGAAAAACCATTCTTTCTTATATTATTACGAAAAACATTTGACGCCTTAACTTTGCTTTATTTTAATTATTTATTTGCACCTTTTAGTTTTTTTTTGGAGGATCGTTTTTTTTAATTTTTGGATTATCTATTCTTATTTCATCTATCCTTTTTGTTTGTTTTGAAATAGATTTTAAAAATAGTTGTTTTGGGTGTGGTCTACTAATGTAAGTCCATAACCAATATTTAATTATGAAGAACAAACTCGTCTTTTAGATCGGTTACTTGATGGACGTATTGGATTAAGTCCCGACATCTATAAATTGGTCGTCCCTCCATCCATTAGGATTACCACATATTCTCTACAATTTTTTTTAATCAATGACGGTTCTAGTAATGTAAAGCTAGGATGCAAGGAGGTAGAAATCAATTTCAGTTAACGCCTTCCGCTTATTAAAAATGTCTTTCACTTCAGGTATGCTATTTGTAAAGTCTACTTGTAAGATTATCATTCAAGATGCTGTATATTAAATTATGTTTACATGTGGAATCGTAACTTAATATTAGTACATTTTATCTTCAAATAAAAACTATGTATACATATTTTTTATATTTGTTAATGCCACAAAAGAATGATTTCAAACTCTAAACCTTTAAATGTCTTTTAAGATTGTTGAACGATCAGAAAGATGTGACAATTTGATAGAAATCATAAAGATTTATGGTTTTCTACTTTTACACATTTACGGAGAGAACGTTCTTTCAAATATTGCATTCCCATTTGTTTTTTTTTGCCAAATTTTATGATTGTAGCTATCATAAGTGGTGTCGAAGAAACTATTTAAGAAAAATTAAAATAAAAACATTTAAAATTTTCATTTTATAATAATAAAATAGTGAGTGATTTTTTACAATTGAAATTATGATAGAAAAAAAGGCTAATTTCTAATGGTGAATGATAATCTTTATATTTGTACTTACACTAGTAACGTGGAGTAGACCTAAATTCATATATGTGTGTATGTGCGTGAAAAAGAATTTTCAAAGGATTTGATGAGCACGTAAAATAATCTTTATATTTATTTAATGTATATACTTATGTTATATAGATAATTTGTTATTAATCAAAGTGGTTAAACTAGAATATTTATAATTTGTATATACATATATTAAAAGTTACTTATTGTTTTGTTTTATGCATGTGATTATGCTTATATAGTTTGTTACCAATAAAGTGACCAAATTAGAATTGTGCGCATATATAAATAGACGTGCATGGATATTACACATGCATGAATGTTTGAGTTTAAAGTATTCAAAACACAAATTAAAGTAGTCAGACATTTTGAGTTTAATACCGGTCCATCGTGCTGTGAGTTTTCTATTTGAACTATCACAAAATGTTTATGAAAACATACTTTTTAACTATCAGTTGCTCACTTTCCTACCTGAAATATAATCATCTTTCAATATAGGAAAAGAGAATAATCGATAATTTAGATATGTTTCAATAAACCATTTAGTGATAGTTTAATTAGAAAACTCACACTGATAGTTTGGGTATGAAATCAAAATTCGTGATACCTGCTGTGCTTTTCACCCTTCACTTTTAATGTTTATAGCTTGTTAGTAACCAAAATGGTAAAACTATAATGTTGGAAAATATACATACTAAAGTTGCCTAATGTTTATTCTCTATATATGTATATACGTTCATCTAGTTTGTTGGTCATCAAAATGATCAAACTAGTATGTTCATGAAAGACATAAATGGATAAAATTTGTCATTTGTCCATGATAGAATGAGACGACATTGCTTGACCATTGATAGATAAATTGACATTCACTATTATTAGAGCATACAAATTTATCCAAAATTCTATTGTTTAGTCAAATATTTTTGTATATCCAAAGATATTTTTTTGAATTTAAACATTCAATTTAGAATATTTAAGCCAATTCTATATTCATTTCGTCATATATGATTGAAATCAGGTATAAATTTTTAATATTAAAACTAGTAAACTTGCAAAAATATTTATGAAGCTAGTGCACACAAATTAAATAGCAACCCAAAAAATGAAGAGGAACTTACAAAGAACACGAATTAGAATGATTAATTTAGCGCATATATAAAATGGACATGCATGGATATTACACATGCATGAATGTTTGAGGAATGATCAAAACACAAATTTAAAAGTATTCTGATTTTGAGTTTTCTACCTGAACTATCATCAAATGTTTATGAAAACACATCTTAACATCAACAAGCCACTCTTCCTAAAATATCTTCTGCAGGGAAAAGGAATAACCGATAATTTAGATGTATTTAATAACCATTTGGTGATAGTTCAATTAGAAAACTCACACACTTGATAGTTTAGGTATGAAACTCAAAATTCGTGATACCTGAGTTATGTTTTTCACCCTTCACTTTAATGTTTATAGTTTGCGGTAACCATGGTCAAACTATAATGTTGAAAATATACAACGTATTAAAGTTACTCTAATGTTTATTTCATGTATGTATTTACAAAATGATCAAACTAGTATGTTCATGAAAGACATAAATGAATAAACTTTGTCATTTGTCCATGATAGAATGAAACGCCTATTGCTTGATCATAGATAGATAAATTGACATTCACTATTATTAGAGCCTACAAATTTATCCAAAATTATATTCTGTAGTCAAATATATATGTATATCCAAAGATATTTTTTTTGAATTTCAATATTCACTCTGGGCCAATATTTAAGCCGATTTATATTCATTTCTGTCACATGATTGAAATCAGGCACAAATTTTCAACATTAAAACTCGGATACCGCAAAAAATATTTATGAAGCTAGTGCACACAAATTAAATAGCAACCCAAAAGAGGAACTTACAAAGAAGACTATAGTTTACGACATTGCGTAGCTTTAATTTGATAAATTACCATTGATAGCTCATAATAGCTTGTATCAGTTATATGTCTTCATAAAATGGTTATATAAACAAATACAGTTCTATAGTTTATGCTAAAATTACGACATAAATTTGTATTTAAAATCTGAAATAAAATGTAATAATGTAACTAGAAGATTTGCTATCAAATCCTCCTCTAATTCTTCCATAAAAGAAAGATTACATTCCTTTAAAATAAAATTGCATTCAGTTTCTATTTGCATTCATCAACAAAGGAAATAAATATTTTCTATATCATTCTATATACGTACTCTTTTCCGCCATTGATTCATGAAACGTAGAGTTCATAAATAGATCGATAAATCCTTCATTAAAGAGCGTGATTCATAATTGAAGGCACAAAATTGATTGTCGCTTATCACTCATAAAGCCTTAAATTGCCATTGAAATATCTCAATTCAAAATTTGGAATTTAATTCAACAATAACGAGCATAAAAGTCTTCACCTTGCCACTCGCACCGGACAAAGAAATTATTTGTCAATTACTTTATTGAGGAGATCGTGATCAAGGAGAATGCTTGTTGTGGTGATATTGTTGCTGCTATTTTGAAGCAACTAGGAATTGATAATAGTCTCAAGTCTATACAAATTAAATACACCGCAGAGGTAAAGTTGTATGCCTGCTATGAAAATGCACAATGACATGGGTATGAAGGTATATATTGGAATCAAGAAGGATAACGTAGATTTGGGGATGTATCTATTGTGTAAAACTATAACCGACAATCGTATGAAATACTTATTGTTAGCAGATAGTGATACAAGATGATATTGCATAAAATTGAATACACACATGTATAGATATTAGCTTGGTACAAATCTGATTGCAACATCATCTTCACCAAAATCAATTGTTATTATATTTGAAGGGGCCAAATTGATTTGATTATCTCAACCAAAATTAAAAGCAGATAATGGAAGGACAGATATATAAGGATAAAAAACCCATAAAGGTTGTGATGGCAAAGTATACAATCACTGAAAGTTTTCAATTCAAGGTAATGAGGTCAAATGCTAGAAGGTGCGTATATCTGTATTTTTTTTGTATTTATAAAAAATCACGGTATGTGTTTATGTAAAAATGTGTCACCGAGTATATCCAAAAGAATTATTATACATCTAGTTATATGGTAGACTAATTATATATATACATAACATGTGTGTGTGTACTATTGACTAATTTAATCGAACGTATTATGTATTTATTTGATTTCAAGTACCTTGTCAATTATATAGTTCTCTTTAATAGCTTCAATTTTTTTTGAAGTTGTCATTGATCAATTCCGAAGATCTGAACTCGTCCTCAACCTATTTTATATATACCAATTCAAAAATGGATTGGAAACATTGTATTAAAATCCAACAACAAAATCAAATAAAAAGCAGAGTTGGCTAAGAGAATTAAAACATACTACTTTTATCGATTTCTTGAATGGGCCAAGATCTGCCCTTAACAAAGACAACTCATCTGATTTATTATTAGTTGATCTGGCTTCTGATGGACACGATGGGGACTTATTTCAAAATACTAAAAATACTAACTAATGATGATTTTTCATGTATCAGAATGGATGATTGACCTACTGGCTTTATTGGTGCTTCATTATCACTTATTGGCTCGGCGTATTGCTTCTGCATAGCATAGTCCCATATATAAAAGTGTTCCATATTCCATGTCTTCCTCACGTTGATCGGGGTAAGAACATATTCAACCGTTTGCCAAGGGACATTACCAATCAATTTATATCCCTTAATGTACTCACATATTACATCCTCTTCTTTAGCTATACTTGCATCCCCATTTAGATAATTATACTTGTCAAAAATTTCTGCAATTCTTGTTTTGAAAATACAATCAACATTGGTGCATGTATATATGCCCTTTGTGTTATACTTGCATCTTTTATCACGTAGTAAATAAAGCAACTATATAAAAATTAGATATGATGAATATGTGAATATAGCTTAATGACAACACTAAAAAAATTATTCGGTATAAATGAATACAACAAAAAACGTAACTTTAATAAAATTAATGATATCCGACTCCACGTTTGCCAGCTTTTCATAAAACGCATATAAGGTAGAATCAATTTTGCCATTGATAAGTTGAACTCCGAAATTCATATATATAGACAAAGGCAGACTTATGCTATTTTTGTTTCTTCTTTTACCATTTCAATTAATATTGATAGTTGCTAATACGCTCTGCCGTATTTGCGTCGCAATGAAGGAGTCTACTTTAAGAACCGTATGTCACACCCGCCCATAACAGAAATATAACATATAATATATCCTTGAATCAGCTTGTCCTTACAAAAATATAATAATATATATTTAATTAAGAGAGAAACACACTAAAGAAAATATATCCTTGAATCAGTTGTCCTCGTGAAAATCACCATTCCTCTTCAATCTTTCCTTAGGATTGCCGCAGACTTTTCCCTATCTAAGGACAACAATAATATCCTATGTCAATAAATAATTATTAGCATATTAATTTTTTGATATATTGATTAATATTTTTATTTATTTTGGTTTTTTTTGTTTTTTTAAATTTTTAATAGTAAATGATAACTTGAATGTATAAATATCATGTAAAATAATCTTTTGTTCATTTAACTGCTGTCCCAAGAACTCCAATGATATTTCTTTTCTACCTTCAATAGAACTCAAAAGAAATTAGCCATGTAACTTTTTCTAGTTGTAGTAAAACAAACTTAGGGGTCTGTGCTGCATAAAAAAGATAAATAGGTTGAGATTGTAAGACATGCCTCGATTATCGAGTTTGCCCCCAAAGAAAGCAGTTTACCTTGTCATCCCATAGTCTTTCCTCCCCGCCTTGGAAATCAAATCACCGTAGTAAGCAATTTCGTTTTCCCGTATATATAAAGGATAAACCTAAATAAGTAATAGGAAAGTTGAAATGTTTGTAACCAGTTACTCTCTTTAATTTTTTTAATGATATTGTTGGAAGCCTTGGGTTCTACTAGGAAGCAAACTTCTTGTTGATATTGATCCTTTGTCCGGAACATTTTTGGATAGTTTGAAGTTGATGCATAACCAAATCTAGAGATCTCTTACCACCGGAGGCAAATATAATAACATCATCCTCGCATATGCAAGGTGAGTAATGTGTGACCATTATAGGCAAACTAAACCCCTATATGGATGAATATGAGGCAATTGGTTACATTTAGATAATACCTCTTTCCCAAGAATAAATAATGAAGGGATAGAGAGTCACCTTGTTTGAGCCCCTAGTAGAGTGAAAAAAATCCTTTCTCACACCATTAATAATAGTATCACCGTACATTAGAGATTAATCTTTTAATCATATCAGTCCATTTTCCGAAAAACCAAATTTCTTAAGAGCATGAAGTAGAAAATTTTAATTAATCCTATCATAAGCCTTAGCCATATCTAATTTAATATCATAGTGCTATGAACAAAATTATTCTTTCTAATATCATGAATAATTTCTTGTGCAAGTAAAACATTTTCAGTAATAGATCTACATTTAAGGAAACCTATTTGATTCCTTTTAGATAATATTAGACAAGATCTTATTAAGTCCGAACTAATGATTCTGGAAATAATCTTATTAGAACAATTACAAAGACTGATGGGTCTCATATCATTAAAAGAGCTAGGATTAATCAATTTTGTGGCAAAAGAATCAAACAAGAACTGGTATAAAATTTCGTCAAACCTGTCCCTCCGAAGAATTGTTGAATCACCTCATCAAGTCACTTTGATGATTTCCATCAACTTTGATAGAAAGCACCTCCAAAACCATCAAGCCCCGTGAGTGTTGTCCGTAGCTGAGTCCAAACACAGATCTTTGATTTCTTCTTCATTTGAAATCGCCTCCATATTGTTGTCATCTTGAAAACTCTTTGATTTATAGCAATCTAAGTGGTGAAGTTCAATTTATTGATCATCACAGTAAAGTTTACTAAAGTAATTAACACATCATCTGCGTATGTTCTTCACCCGTAATCCATTGGCCATTTCGATTGGATCTCGAATAGTAGCTTCCTTCTCTTTCATTAATAACATGAAAAGTATTTAGTATTGGAATCTCCATCCTCTAACCATCCGACATTTTCTTTTTGTCTGAGAATTAACTATTCACATTTCAATCACTTAGTATGTTCCGCTCCCTTTCGAGCTTTATAAACTTGAGATTCCTGTCATCATTATCATTATCAATATATTCAGTTTCAAGAATCAGCATCCAGCTTTCCATCTTTTGATTCAACAAAACATTATCAATTTGCTCTAGACCAAATGCTAAGTTTACATTTCATATCTTCATTCTCTGAGTTGTAATCTTCTCTACAATCGCTACCATCCACTCTCTTCATTCCATGCTTCTTGTACCACATCTTGAAGGCTAGGTTGATTAATCAAAAAATTCAAAATTTGAAATACCTGACTTTAGACTGCTCAAGTAGAGTATTTTAATCATAGGAGTGCAGGGTCGGATCTCGTGTTTGCTAAATGTTCACATCAATAATGGAGAAGTTGTCACCCAAAGTTGATGACGATAAAACTTCATCTAACCTTTCCCAAATTTATTTTACTTATTTCTAGCATTGTACCATGTGAACTCGAGGCACTTGTACCCCAGATCCACTCATACTACAATCATTCATACAAGATATTAAACGAAATTTTCGCCATTCTCGTGTGGTTTTCCTCCTTTCTTTTCATCGTGGCTCATTATAGCATTAAAACCCCCTACAAATGTACCCAAGGTTCATCAATGAAGTATTATCCCACCCTGGAGATCACTAAAGGGAAAGTCTCTGAGTGTTGCTTGGATTTAGCATAGCAGAGAACCAAACTACCTAGGAATTATGCTTATTAGTCATTTTGATAGTAAGTTGTTGTTCATCATCTTCTCCTACATCAACATGAAAATCACTTCAGAATTTGCACATCTAGATCTTCCATTGCAATTTGAGATACAACCATCAAAACTAAGACTCCTCTTCTATATTTGTCAATATGGCAAACATCTACAAAAGGTTCCTGGAATAGCAATAATATGAGAGTTGTGAATTTGATAAGAATTTTAATCTTCAAAAGCCCTCTCGGACTTTACTTCCCCGATATTTACAATGGTACTAATCATTAATATTATTATAGGATGTTCCATCAATTTGAAATGCTTTCACCATGGCCCTTGTAATAGGGCCTGGTTTTGCCAATACTTTGTGAATCTCATCGGCATTCCCCGCTACCATCTTGGAGATAGATTTCCATTGTTGATCAAAGATTATCTATGTTGAGACATTGCATCTTTCACCTTTTCACCTTTCCATGAGGTTTTGGGAGCAAAGGCATCAATGAGAGCCTCCTTGTCAGAAGTGAGCCACATTTTCAAATTCTTCATCAAGATCCTCCTCACTTCACACTTTTCTCTGTTTTTCACCATAATTAGAATCATATTCGCCATGTTCATCTTCACTGACTTGCCCCCATATGAGTTCTCGCTACAATTGGAGCTGCAATTTGAAGTGGAAATTAACCAAAATCTTATAAGATTTTACTTCTTCTACAAAACTGGTTTCTTCCTTTCCAAGTTCATTAATTAATCAGACATAGCAGGGACCATAAAATTTAATCAAATGAGACTTTCAATTATGTTACTAATTCGCAAAATGAATGAATTAACCTACCATAATAAATTACATATTATTCCACTAAAATCTGTAATTGCACTCTTCAAAAATTTCAAAATCATTCATTAAATTTTATTTAATTTCCTATGTTAAGATTACAGATACCAATCAATCGACTAAATTTCGACTCATTTAACTTCATTAATTAATTTAATCCTTTATTCAAAGCACTTAACTTTATTTCATGTGACATATACTAAATCCACCCGCAGGTTTTCACATGAAACTTATAAGCAAATCATCAAAAAGGGGTATCATCAATCTCAAGGCCCAAACATGGACTCCATCAACTAATTATTATTTCACAGATGTCATCGGTCATCCAACTTAACATGGAATATTTTAACTCACGAAAGATCGAGTTTTATTTTTCTTTATAGGAATGAGTAATTTTTTAAAATAAAATTAAGAGGTTAAAACACCACTTACTTTGAAATAGAGTGAGTAACATGAAATTATGTCTCAAGGAACAAGTTTGCAATTGGAACTCTGCATCATTGCAACATAAACTTCGCCTTCTAGGGCAACTCGATGCCTGCGAATTTTGTTTGTTTTGCAATTTTTCAAAAAAATATTAGAGTATTTTTATCCCTTTTTTAAACTTAAAATATTTTATTTTTTTTATTTTTTTTAAAAATCAATAATTTTGAGAGGCAAAAATTAAAGACTAAATCGTATTTATCAAATTAGCATTTTTTTTTCTTAAGAAAATAATGCTAAAGTGGCTTATACAGTTGTGCATTTTCACCAAAATAAAAAGTATATATCTCTCACCATAATTTATCACATGCAGACAAGTCATTCTATTTTATAGTACGTGGAATTTAGACGCTTCTGTTCTACCATATTAATTTGTTTATTTTCACCTTTTTGATTTTTTTTTGGAGGATAAATTATTTCCATTTTTTGATTATCCAACTTATTTTATCCGCCTTTCTAATTGTTATGTTAATTTTTATTGTTTTGTGTGTAGTTTAATTAAAGAAAAGTCATAACTAATATTTAATGAAGAAATGAAATCTCTTCCGCTAGATTCATATTTGATGGACATATAAGATTAAGTCTCAACCTCTATAAATTAGTCCATTTCCTCCATCTATTAGGGTTGCTACATATTCTTTTATAATTTTTATACTTCACTAACGATTATGTAAAGTTAGGATGTAGAAATCACCCCAATTAACACTTTTATTTTATGATAATATCTTCCGTTTCAGGTAGTTTCTATGTTACATCTTATAAGATTATCATTTTCAAGATTCTGGTATATTGAGTTACATTTACATGTGGAATTAGAGACTAGATATTTTAATCTTCATAAAAGAACTATGTATATATTAAATGTCTATTACTACCACATAAGAATGACTTCAAACTTTAAATCTTTAATTACTAAAGATTATTGAACAATTAGAAAGATGCATAATTTGATTAAAATTCATAAAATTTTATAATTTTTAATTAAAATACATATTAAAAATATTATTGCTACTTCTTCTAAATATTTCATTCCTATACTTTTTTGGTCAAATTTTATAATTTCCAGCTATCAAAAGTGGTGCCAAAGAAATATTTAAGAAAATAAAAATAAAAATAATACATTTTTCAATTTCAGTAGTTAAAAAATAGCCGTTGATTTTGTAGTCTAAATTTTTGAGTAATCGAGAAAGGTAAATTTTTAATAGTGAATATAACCTTGGCTTTGTGCTTACTCTAGTGACGTCGGGCTAGTCCTAAATTCATATGTTTATGATGAAAAAAGAATTATGAACTTAGTGGCATGGAAACATATTGTTTTTCTTTCTAGAATGCGTAAGATATCATCATGCGTAAAATAAACTTATGTTCATTTAATGTATGTGTATATTATATAGTTTGTTAGCCATAAAAGTGGTTAAACTAGAATATTTATAATTTGTACATACATAAAATTATTTATAATTTTATTTTATGTATGTGATTATATTTATATAGCTTGTTAATTACCAAAATGGCCGAACTAGAATAATTAAATTATGCACATACATAGAATGCACGTGCATGGATATTATGCATGCTTTAATGCTTGAGTGAAGAAATAAACACAAATTAAAGTATCTGTGTTTTTGAGTTTAATATCTAAAACTAAGGAGGTATACGAAGTTTCTTACTTGAATCCAATAAATGTTTATTTAAAAAACACACCTCAACTATCTCATATTTTTTTTCCTATCGGAAATACCATTATCATTCGTAGGAAAAGCGAACAACCGATAGTTTAGGTGAGTTTTGATTAATATTTGGTGATAGTTCGTAGAAAACTCAAACACATGATAGTTTAAGTACGACTAAAAAAATCATGATACTTTAGATGTGTTTTCTCTTACCTTCACTTTTAATATTTATAGTTTGTTACTGACCACAATGGTCAAACTAGAGTGTTAAAAATATACACATGCATAAGGTGACTCTTATTTTGGTTAAAATAGATATTTTATATATATTTACTATGCATCAAGTAACAAGAGTAGGTGCTTGTTGAAGCATTAAGACACCCATCTGAAGTAATCTTAGTAAAATGAAGTGCCTAACTTGTCCGCTCTTTAGACTAGACTAGACAAACAAACAAAAGAAGGCATTAGTCTCTTCCTAAGCTAGTACATCATCAACCCTGTTTTGTTTCCTAGCAATGGAGTTTGTTATGCATTTAGCGAGATTTATATATTGCATAACGTGGTTGGAGATGCTATTGAGAGTTGATTTAGCAAGAATAGCGTGTCCCGCCATATTCAAAACTTAGTTGATTTGGCAAAATTTATTTTCATTTTGTAGCAAAAAGATTGTAGTTGTTAAGAAAAGTGATAATGGTATTACAATTTTTGCTCCAGGCACATAATGAAACGTAAGATGAGCTGGATCCTCTTGATGTATGCCTCTAGAGGGTTCAAGGAAAGTTGTTCGAAGTTCCATTAATAAAATCGAGATACTACTAGTGGTGATGCAAGATATAATTAAATTAATAAAAATGGTAGAAAAATAGAAATAAATAAGGGTGTATCTAATGAAAGACAATTCGAGAGGATCGAAAGCCTTCTCTATATCGATTTTAAGGATTAGCCGCTTCTATTTTTGAAGTGGAAAATAATTTCTTGGGTAATGATGGCATTATCATAGCAAGGCGCCCTATTCTAAGAAAGCTAGATTGTTAAGGGCCAAATGATTTGATCTAGGTAAGGCTTAATGATTGACGGCGGATTTTTGCAATGAATTATATAGATGTATTGCATAAGCTGATAGAGCGATAATTCTTAGGAGAGCTCTTGCATTCTTGCACTATGGAATGAGACATAAATGCGTTTTGTTTATGTTCTAGGAATAGTATAATTGTTGAAAAAATCATTATAAAATTTTAAGACCGAATAGCCAAATATTTCAGATAGAAAGGGTCGTGACCATCCGGGTCTTGAAGCTTAAAAGAATTTATAAGTACCTATAATCTCCTGGAGTGTTTAGAAGTCTAGCCAGGTGCTGTTGGTCCTCCAAGGTCAACTTCATAGTATTATTATTTAAGAAAATAAAAGTTTTGGAGACGAGATGATTATTAGTATACAACTCTAAGAAGTAATTTAGAGTGATATGATGGATATTATGAGTGTCATAAACTCAGTTACCACTTCTATCCATTAAGAAGAGGATCTTGTTGTGCCTTCTCCTACCTGTGATAGTTGAGATGTGAAATTTTTGTATTAGCATCTCCTCACTAGCCAATTTATGTATGATTTGAGTTTCCAAAAGTCTTCTTCCATTTGAAGAACATCATTAAACTCTTGAATAAGCACTCTTTCTAGATTAGTGAGAAAATGGCTATTTGGGTAGTTCCTTGAAGCGTGAATTCTTAGAATGTGTGGCAAGATGCTTTCTTTGAAGATATTATCGAGTCGTGAGTGTTCCAATATGAAACATCTGCTTCGAATGCACGAATTGCAGCAATAAGGTTGTGACTATTTAGCCAATAATTATTGATTAATATTAACAAGATTGAGAGATCAACTCATATAGATTCAAATATGAATATACGTAATTTCTAATAGGAAAATTATCATTATACATGTATATTAATGTGCTTACAATGTTCCAAGTGTGTAATGCCAGTGAAATGAAGAAACTTGAGCATCCGAATAATCAATAAAGCCAACATTAGTAGCAAAAATCTGTCAAGTCTTTCAGAAATGAGGATACTTTATCTTTAAAATCGCTTATTAGTCCAGGTTTATTGCCCTAAATCCTATATCCATATTACAACAATTTAAACAACCCAAATAGGAGTTGGCTCGACTCACGTCTAATAGGGTGACTCTCCCATTTCTATCGTAAGCTCTAAGAATTTCATTAAAATTGGATTTTGCACCATTTTTCATTAAATTAATCTCTAATGTGACATATGTTATCTCAGCAGTATCTCTATCATTGTATACTTGCGTAAATGCAACTTAAAGCCAAGAGTTTTTTTGCTAGGCATTACCCGAACCTGACATGAGCTGTTTAATTAGTAACTTCAACTTGGGTTAGCTCCCACTATTTGCATCCCATAACACAAGCATCCGTCTAAAGAGGATTGCACAGAACTTGACTCATATCAGTGAATGAAAGACATCTAGAATATACGGCACTCTCCATTTTTGTTTCAACTAGCGCAACAATATAAGATCTCGCACACTAAAAAAGGGCACGGGAGATGAGTATAAAGTTTGCCCTATTACCCCTTACAACCTGGCAGAATGAAAGTTGTTTATTTATCTCAGTTTGTTTGAAGATACATATCATATCTCATTGTAGTGATCTACCATTTTGCCCCGTAGCACTGGGACAGTCAAAATCACGGCTAAGTTTCTACTACCGGGTTTTGTAGAGAACGAATATTTATATTTGCTTGAACAGTTCTTTGTCCTAAGATGATTAATTCTTCAGACTTTCTAGAAAACAAGCACATGCTCTTTCCCTACACATATATCTTTGTACGCGTCTTACCGTGATTTTGATGAATTTTCGCTAAATCAAGTAGTCCCCTGCCTTGCCAAACCTCCCTTGCGTAACTAGCGATATTCTTCAAAACCATCGTGAGACGCTGCATAAAGACATATGTACTAAGGGAGATACGTGTGCTTATTTTCCAGGAAAGATGCGAAAAAAAGGTAATCATCTAAGGACCAAGGAACTTAGTTCAAGCAAATATAGATATTCATACTTACAAAACCCAGTAGTAGAAAATTTCACCGCGATTCGACATTGTCTCGAATTTATGGGGGTGAATGACTTGATCCACTACAACAAGAAAATGATACATGTACAATCAAACAAACCGAGACAAATGAAGTTTATTTTTTGAATTGTAATGAGTAACGTACAACTTTATGCACAACTTTGTGCTTCTTATTGATTGGCACAGATCCTCTATTGTTGCACTACTTGAAACAAAATGAGGCACCGCCCATTTCTAGATGTCGCTCCATTCACAAATATGATTCAAATTCCAACACAAGACCTCTCTAGAAGAATGTTGTATTATTAGATGCAAATATTTTGGAATTAATCCAAAATCTAAGCGATTAATCAAACAATTCATGCTATGGTCTAAGTAATGCTAATGTAAACTTCGTTGGATTTACTAATACATACCATGATAGACTACCGTTTGGAACAAAATCAAAAAGGTTTGGGAGGATTTCTCAACCTCAATAAGACTTATTCGCGGCTGCGGCATCGGCGTACCCATCAACGGTGGTAGAAAACCCCAATAACATCATCCGAGATAGGGAAATGAATCAGTATCACCCAATCGGGTTCCTCTTCGCATCCGTGGAGGGTGTGGGTTTTTTTCCTTGTATGAGCGGTTGCGACTCGTTGTTGAGCTACAGCGTGGTGACAATGGTGCGGAGGAAGTATGTTGGTCCTCCATTGCTAGGGCGGCGGATGTTTATGAAAGAATGTAGGGTTTGAGAAGTGAGTAATCCCAACTTCATTAATAGATGAGTGTTTGGACCAATTCTGCCTTTTAGTTTGTTTTGGGCCTTTTAGTCATTGTCGATTTTGGCAAATCCAATGATCAGAATTTGTGATATTTGTTTGTCTCTTACATAAATTTTCATGGTAAAAATTAAATCGTGTTGAACTCGAAGATTTGTCCATAGAAATGCTTTTTGAAATATTTTTTTACTATTTTAATTTTATTTACGATTATAAAATATTTATTGGTCGATTTTTTAATTTCATTTTTCGTTGGAGTTATATGTCTACATAAAAGTTTAAGAGAGTCAACACACAACAACAAATATGATATATAGCTAGAATATAAAATTCATCATCAATTCTTACTTTTTGTGATAAAATTATATTTGCATTTTAAATACAATGCATATACTTAGTGACGAAACAAAAAAATTTATAGCAAAATTTTAACCCTAAAGTTTATTGCACCAAAATTGATTTACCTACATTTATTAATTGAGTAATGGCTTAGCAATGAATTAATTTATTAGTGCCATTATTTTATCATTAATTATATACCCAATTTGTGACGAATCCTTTGTCGAAATTAGATAAATTTTGGCCAGAAAACTTATATCACCAAAACTATGTTTATTTCCATTTATGCCTCCATGTTGATTTAAATTAGAGTTTATCAAATTAATTTTTTTCCTTTAAAAAATTGGTGCTAAAACATCACTTATACACTTCGTACATCTTCACCAAAATAAAAGAATATATTTCTCTACCGCAATTTACCACACGTGAAAACCATTCTTTTATAATATTATGGAAATTTGGACGTCTTAGCTTTGCTTCATTTTAATTATTTATTTGCACCTTTAGATTTTTTGGAGGATCGTTTTTTTTAATTTTTTTGATTATCATTTTATTTTATCTATCCTTTTTTGTTTTGTTAGATTTAAAAAAAATGAAAAAATAAAAAAATTAAAAAAATTAAAAAAATTAAAAATATTTAATTATGAAGAACAAACTCGTCTTTTAGATCGGTTACTTGATGGACGTATTGGATTAAGTCCCGACATCTATAAATTGGTCGTCCCTCCATCCATTAGGGTTACCAAGCAATTTTACAATTTTTTTTTTAATCAATGATGTTCTAGTAATGTAAAGCTAGGATGCATGGAGGTAGAACACTTCAGTTAACGCCCCGCTTATTAAAATGTCTTTCGCTTCAGGTATGCTATTTGTAAAGTCTTCTTATAAGATTATCATATCTAAGATGCTGGTGTATATTAAAATTAAGTGTTTCATGTGAACCGTAACTCAATATTAGTACATTTTATCTTTAACAAAACTACGTATACGTATTTTATTTTTGTTAATGCCAGTGCTAATGATTTCAACTCAAACCTTTAATGTCTTTTAAGATTGTTGAACGACTAGAAATATGTATAATTTGATAGAAACTATAAAGATTTATGGTTTCGCTTACACATTTACGGGAGAGAACGTTCTTCAAATATTGCATTCCCTTTTTCTTTTTGTCAAATTTTATGATTTTTTAATATTTTATATTTATTGTAAAATATTTAATGATTTTTTAAGTTTAAAATAAAAACATTTAAAATTTTCATTATTATAATAATTAACAGTGAGTGATTTTTTACAATTGAAATTATGATAGAAAAAAAGGCTAATTTTCTCAATGGTGAATGATAATCTTTATATTTGTACTTACCCTAGTAACGCGGAGTAGACTCTAAATTCATATGTATGCTGGAAAAAGAATTTTCAAAGGATTTGATGTGGAGTACGAAATAATCTTTATATTTATTTAATGTATATACTTACAAGTATAGATAATTTTAGTTATTAATCAAAGTGGTTAAACTAGAATATTTATAATTTGATAACTATATCTAATAAAAAGTTACTTATTGTTTTGTTTTATGCATGTGTTATGCTTATATAGTTTGTTAGTCAATAAAGTGACCAAATTAGAATTGTGCTACTTATATAAAATAGACGTGCATGAAGATATTACACATGCATGAATGTTTGAGCAGTATTCAAAACACAAACAAAGCAGTTTATTTGAATTTAATATTCTAACTATCACTAAATGTTTATGAAAAACACATCTTAACTATCACTGAAAGCCTCACTTTCCTACCTGAAATATAATCATCTTTCGTAGGAAAAGAGAATAACTCGATAATTTAGATATGTTTCGATAACTATTTAGTGATAGTTCAATTAGGAAACTCACACACTCGATAGTTTGGGTATGAAACTCAAAATTCGTGATAATTCGGGTTGTGTTTTTCACCTTCACTTTTAATGTTTATAACTTGTTAGTAACCAAAATGGTAAAACTATAATGTTGGAAAATATATACATACTAAAGTTGCCTAATGTTTATTCTTCTATATATGTAGATACGTTCATCTAGTTGTTGGTCATCAAAATGATCAAACTTATATGTTCAAGGAAAGACATAAATGGATAAAATTTGTCATTTGTCCATGATAGAATGAGACGCCCCATTGCTTGACCATTGATAGATAAATTGACATTCACTATTATTAGAGCATACAAATTTATCCAAAATTCTACGTTTAGTCAAATATTTTTGTATATCCAAAGATATTTTTGAATTTAAACATTCAACTTTAAATACTTAAGCTAATTTACATTCATTTCTGTCATATATAATTGAAATCGTGCACAAATTTTTAACATTAATACTAGTAAACTTGCAAAAATATTTATGAAGCTAGTGCTGACAAATTAAATAGCAACCCAAAAAATGAAGAGGAACTTACAAAGAACACGAATTAGAATGATTAAATTGTGCGCATATATAGCAAACGGAGCATGTGAAGGATACTTACAGTACATGCATGAATGTTTGAGGAATGATCAAAAATACAGCCAAGTATCAGATATTTTAGAGTTTCACACTCCAACTATCACATATGTGAGTTTTCTACCTGAACTATCACCAAATGATTATGAAAGAATGTAGGGTTTGAGAAGTGAGTAATCCCAATCCTATTAATAGATGAGTGTCGACTCAATGGGCCTTTAGTTTGTTTTTGGGCCTTTAGTCATTGCTAATTTTAAGCAAATCCAATGACTGTAACCAGATATTTGCTTGTCTCTTACATAAATTTTCATGGTAAAAAATTAAATCGTGTTGAACTCGAAGATTTGTCCATAGAACAAGCGAGGTTGAAATATTTTTTGTACTATTTTAATTTTATTTACGATTATAAAATATTTATTGGTCGACTTTTTAATTTCATTTTTCGTTGGAGTTATGTCTAAGAGATAAAAGTTTAAGAGGAGTCAACACACAACAAATAAAGATCCATATATAGCTAGAATATAAAATTCATCATCAATTCTTACTTTTTGCGATGAAAATTATATTTTGTATTTAAATACACGCATATACTTCTAGTGACGAAATAAAAAAATTTATAGCAAAATTTTAACCTTAAAGTTTATTGCACTAAAAATTGATTTGACGACATTTATTAATTGAGTACTATTAGCAATGAATTAATTTATTAGTGCCACATTATTTTATCATTAATTATATACCCAATTTGTGACGAACTTTTTTTGTCGTAAAATTAGATAAATTTTGGCCAGGAAAAACTTACATCACCAAAACTATGTTTATTTCCATTTATGCCAATGTTGATTTAAATTAGAGTTTATCAAATTAATTGTTTTTTCCTTTAAAAAATTGGTGCTAAAGCGACTTATACACTCGTGCATCTTCACCAAAATAAAAAAGGATATATTTCTCACCGCAATTTATCACATGTAGATAAACCATTCTTTCTTATAATATTATGGAAATTTGGACGTCTTAACTTTGCTTCATTTTAATTATTTATTTGCACCTTTTAGTTTTTTTTTGGAGGATCATTTTTTTTTAATTTTTGATTATCTATTCTTATTTTATCTATCCTTTTTGCTTGTTTTGTTAGATTTTAAAAAAAATTGTTTTGGGTGTGGTCTAATTAATGTAAGTCCATAACCAATATTTAATTATGAAGAACAAACTCGTCTTTTAGATCGGTTACTTGATGGACGTATTGGATTAAGTCCCAACATCTATAAATTGGTTGTCCCTCCATCCATTAGGGTTATCACATATTCTCTACAATTTTTTTTAATCAATGACGGTTCTAGTAATGTAAAGCTAGGATGCAAGGAGGTAGAAATCAATTTCAGTTAACGCTTCCACTTATTAAAATGTCTTTCGCTTCAGGTATGCTATCTGTAAAGTCTTCTTGTAAGATTATCATATTCAAGATGCTGGTGTATATTAAATTATGTTTACATGTGGAATCAGAACCTGAATATTAGTACATTTTGTAATGACTAAATATTAAATAAGGGCCAATGATTTTATCTAGGTAAGGCTTAATGCGATTGACGATGATTTTTTGTAATGACTATATAGATGGTATTTCATAAGCTGATAGAGTGATAATTCTTAGGTGAGCTCGCATTCTTGCACTATGGAAATGAGATATAAGTGCATTTTATTTATGTTCTTTAAGACTGAATCGCCAACAATATTTCAAATAGAAAAAAGGGCCGAGACTATCTAGTTTTGAAGCTTTGAAAGAATTTATAGCAGCTATAATCTCTTGAGTGTTTAGAATTCTAGCTAGGTGTGTTGGTCCTCCAAGGACAACTTTATAGTATTATTATTTAACAACATAAAAGTTTTGAAGACGAGATGATTATTAGTATACAACTCTAAGAAGTAATTTAGAGTGATATGATGGATATTATGAGTGTGATAAACCCAGTTACCACTTCTATCCATTAAGTAGAGGATCTTATTGCGCCTTCTCCTATTGTGATAGTTGAGATGTGAAAAATTTTTGGATTAGAGTCTCCCTCGGCTAGCCAATTGATGCGTGGTTTGAGTATTCAAAAGTCTTCTTCCATTTGAAGAATATCATTAAATTCTTGAATAAGCACTCTTTTTAGATTAATGAGGAAATGGCTATTTGGGTAGTTTCTTGAAGCGTGAATTCTTAGAATGTGTGGCAGTATGCGTTTTCTTTCGAAGATATTATCGAAAGTGTGAGTGTTTCAATATGAAACATCTGCTTCGAATGCACGAATTGCAGCAATAAGGTTGTGACTATTTAGCCAATAATTATTGATAATATTAACAAGATTGGAGAGATCAACCTATATAGATTCAAATATGAATATACGACTTCTAATAGGACGATTATCATTATACAGAGACATTAATAAAGCACAATGTTCCAAGTGTGTACGCAATAAATGACGAACTTGAGCATCTAAATAATCAATAAGCCAACATTAGTAGCAAAAAATCTGTCAAGTCTTTCAGAAATGAGGATACTCTTATCTTTAAATCGCTTATTAGTCCAGGTTTATTGC